>OZ023232.1:37345772-37398467 GCA_964006365.1 Trididemnum miniatum
AATTTTACAGTTTGCCGTATGTAACTGGCTACTGGTGTATTGGTGTGCTGATCTGCTGATGTCAGGATGTAGCCTACCTGCTTTCTGTGGACAGATCACAGAAGTCACTGTAATCTGACATGTTTCAGCCATACAGCATAAGCCATTCTGCATTAGCAACGAGATAGTAGTATGTCACAACAACATAGGTTGAGGTAGCTAGACTTGGCCTAATGTCGAGTTACTGGTACTGTACTTTAAAACAAGATTTTTCAGATACCAATATTTTGTAACTGAACGAACCCTAACTAAATTTAACCCTAACTGAACCTAATTCTAATCTAACCCAACTGGACCTGGGAGCTGATACTAGTTGTTACCCCCATACCGGTAGTCTAGTCTAGTCTAGCTGCTGGTATTCCAAAGGATACCGGTACCAGTAGCTTAACAGTAGTAGCTTAAATGATTCATTTAACCAGTAGCTTAAATGTTTCAGCCAAACCAATAAGCGCACACTGCACAGTCAGTACAACAGCGCCTCAGGCCAGTACACTACATGAGTTCATGGAAAAAGGAAAGGGCAACACTGACTGTTTTAGTTAGCATATCACCATGGCAATTAAAAGCCGATTTAGAGGTTTTTTTGCAATATACGTAAATTGCAACAATTTACACAAATTGCAGCAATATACATAAATTGCAACAATGTAACACATATTGCAGCAATATAGATAAATTGCAACAATATATGATATTGCACGTAATTTAACCAAAAAATGATGCAAAATTTTATATTGCGTAGCTTTACACACGGCGCCCCATAGACTTCACAAGCTGTTACGCCTTACGAGCATTTAATGTCTTAAAACAAGATTGCAGTTTTAAAAAATCAAAAAATATTCATTATACCCGCGGTAGTACGCCTAAGCGTGTGACGAGTGGCGAGGCCCATCACCACGGTTTAGCGCCTGGGCAACACAGCTCCAAGGAAACGTCGCTACGATGGCGAGCCTTTGGCGACACTGTGCCAATTAGACCGGCCCGGCAATCGAATCCCAGACCTCCCGCACTGACTAAGCTAACCGGCCGGTTTATTGCAGTTTTATTGAATTCATGCATGATGGAAGATGACTTCGTTGAGCATCGAACCCACAAAACCACCTCCAGTGCCCAATGCTCGACCAACTCTGCGTGATGTGTTCAAATATCCCCACCTGGTGGACAAGCTCATGGGCCACGACGGCCGCCACTCTTTGTTTATTGGAAGTTGAAGATTGATTTCGGTCCCACAGTAGATTTGTCTCTCTGTACGTGATCAACCCCCAGTTCTCCATCGCGCCAGTGCCGAAATCCGGAATTGAAATCATGTCTGTGACGTCACAACTCAGATCATCAACAACGCTTTTCTTCGATATCAAAAACTTCATCAAAAAAATAATATCAAAAAAAAACTTCTTAAAAAATCAAAGAAATTGCAAAATTTGAAATTTCCTTGTGGTTTGTTTTAAAGGATTTGGTTCAATCCTTGTTACCTAAAAATCACTCAAAACATCGCCGACTAACTTAAAGGAGAACTGAAGAGCAAAACTGCTTTTTCAGAAATGGCGTTAAAAATTACAATGAGTTCTATACTGACTGCAGAAATTTTCAATCATTTTTAATTAACCAGAAATTAAACGTTAAACTTGTGATGATGACGTCATGGAGGTCTGTACGTTTCGCACTATTGCACGCACGCACCTACGCAAACTTACCGCTGTCTGTAAGCCACGCGTTTTTCAATGACGTCACAAACCTCCATGACGTCATGATCACAAGTTTAACGTTTAATTTCTGGTTAATTAAAAATGATTGAAAATTTTTGCAATCAGCATAGAACTCAGTGTAATTTTTAACGCCATTTCTGAAAAAACAGTTTTGCTCTTCAGTTCTCCTTTAATAGTAAATCAATAAACAACTGTGTTGATTCAAACAAACATAAACATCTCAAGTACAAACAAAACTATGGCCCACCGCATTTGGGCAGGGAGTAATCGATTCCAAACAACTCTTCAAAATAATCGAATTGAATTTTCATGACGTCCAACGCATACTGGGCCCTCCCTGCGTTGATCTGATGGGGCGGAACATACACGCGAAGCTGAAGAAACAAAAAACAATCTCTGACAGCCTAAATAACAAAACAACAAGAAACAAAAGCATAACAAAAGCTGAAAGAAGAAACAAAATTCAGAAACAAAACCGAAAGAAACAAAGATTTAGATGCAATCAAATGATATTATTATTACTGTTTCCATATTTACCCTCCTATCACGAGAAGCGATCAAAGCGCTATAACGAGTTCGCTTAGGTCTTAGGAGGTGCCGGCCATCTGTCTACCATTCTAAATAGGGGAATCCCGTTAAGTGCCTTTTCCAACGGCACAACAAGTGAACTTACCGGCTTGTTTTCCGCACTGTCCCTTTAATGCGGACCGCCAAACAGGGAAGCTATGAATACCAATTATTTTAAAGCGATCGGTTTGACCCGACTTGGAATCAAACCCGAGTTTAGATCTACAGAAGAGAACATTTTCCTCGACGCGTGAAGAATGTCACAATCAAGACATTTGTCAATTATTGTTGACATCTGTCAATTGTTTCTCGCCTAGAAGATATACAGGTATTTTCTACGAAACAATTTAATTTAAACCCAGTTTGTTTGCGACATACCGTATTAAGTAAACACTGAACATCATGAACGGATGCTTGTTCAATTATGATCATCAAGTATGTTCAATTATGATCGTCTTTACTGCTCGTTCAAAAGCAAACAAACAAGATAATATCGTAGGCAACCACGCAAGCATCACGTCACACATTCAAACAATCAACTGGTTCCAATCTATCCAGTCGGGGTTTAAAGGGAAACCAGTCCATCAAACACCACCACATGGGGTTGCACTGGTCCAGGTTGGGTCGAACCGGATGAGAAAGTCATTCGTTTTAGGCGAAAAATTTGGATTTGAACCTTGAGATTTGTGGTTATTAAACCGACATCGGCTTTGGTTAGTGTTGTTAAAAAACTGTTTTTTTTTTGCTTCGTGTTTTTTTATTGTTTTTTTTTTTGTTGTTTTCGTTTCATTTCATAGCTAATTGAGTAGTCTACCCCGTTTTGGCTTGTTATCAGCTCGAGATTGAGGCAAAACAAGGCTGTTTTTAATGCTACCGATATGTCATTTGCAATGTCAATCGTCAATTTACCATTATTCAATTAACAAGAGAAATAGTTAGTTAGTTAGTTGCATATTCATCCTTCTATCACGAGAAAGCGATCAATGCGCTATACGAGCTCGCTTAGGAGTTGCCAGCCATCTGTCTACCACACCAAGATGGGGGAATCCTGGTAAGCGCCTTTCCCAACGGCACAACAAGTAAATTTGCCGGCTTGTGCTACACACTGTCCCTTTAATGCTGAGCGTCAAGCAGGGAAGCTGTGAATACCAATGTTAAAGTCATTGGTTTGACCCGACTCGGAATCAAACCCGAGTCTACAGCTCAAGAGACAGACGCTCTGTACCACTCGGCCATCTGAGCTGAAATACAGCCTGCACTCATTGCTCGGTGCTAAGGATGGCATTTACGGCATGACCTCGAGCCATTTTGGGTGCCTTAAGTGCTAGTTTGACTAGCCTAGCTAGTGTTTCCTCCCGGGAAGTCGAGACAAGAAATTTGGGGTTTTGAAATTTCCCATTTCCCGGGAGGTTTATGTCGGGATCCCGGAAAATGTCTTTACATTACTAAGGATTTCAGTGGTAATGATATCTATCATTCCGACATAAAAAATGCGTTAGTTTTGCGTTACTGCAAATTAAAATCTTTTTTGCTTACTAAAAATTATTTTTCAAAATTCGCAAATTTTTTTAAGACGAAATGCTTGAGAGATCAAAAATGGAAAAACTCAAACTAAGTTTGTCAAAACCACATAACAAAATGCTTAAAATTAAATCTGAAATGCTGAAAATCAGAAAAAACGTCAAAATAATCAAGCTCGAAAAAATTTTCCGCGGAAATTTTCGGGATTTTCCCGGAATTCCCGAGAAAGTTTTTGAAAATTTCCCGTTTCCCGGTTAGTTGAAAATCCTAGAAAAAGGAAAACCCTAAGCGTAGCCGTTGGCAAGATTTTTTTTCGGTTCGCTAACGGTCCAGTTTTGTTGCATTTTTCTAGCATTGGGCCGCTAACGAGCCGCAAGACCGTTATTGAAAAACCTTTAAATTCATTTATTTTTAATGATACGCTCAAGCGATTTAATTTTGCAAACTACAGCTTTCTTTGTTGCGTAACTTGCGTTTAATTTTTGCTCTGCAACGCGAGGTTAGATGCAGCGAATGCAAGTCGTTTGACTGGCTCAATGTAGATTTGGGTTTGATCTTTGAACGTATCACTTTGTGCAAGGTTTCTGTGGCTCGCTATCATGTTGACATTTCGTAGACACAAATTAAAAATCTTTTATGTGTACCGCTGCTGACTGCTGACACAACGAATTAATCACCTTCGTTGTTCATCTCTTATTGCGATAACTGGTAAAGAAGTAGCTCTAGGTTAAAATCGCCCACCGGTATCTGTTAAAAAGCAAACTGTTTCTCCCGATTTGATATTAAAAACAGCGAAGAATAGGTCCTTTGATTAGAAGGGTACCTATTTTCCGATAATACCAAGCTTACCCATGTTGTTGGCACAGTAAATAAAAAGAGTATTAAAATCAAAACCCTGATTCGCATTAATCACAGTTTCAAAAAGCGTGTGACCGAAATACTCTCCCCACAAACGTGTTTTTCAGCGTTTTACCCAACCCCAAATGTTCGCAATAGCAATACGCAGAAAAATTACGTAACACAGGGGCGTATCCAGAGGGGGGCGCTGGGTCCCCTCCGCAGACAAATGCACAAAACTTTCGTGGTGTAAAGGTGATATGAGTATAAAGGACAATCTGAAGGCGTGATGACCTTCTTTTTGTTTTTCACTTGATTTTGGATGGAAAATGGACGGCTTCAAATTGCGTCTCCCCCCTTTCAAAATCCTGAGCACGCCTCTGCGTAGCACTTTATTGAAATATATCTGTTAAACATACGAGTAGCAAAAAAAAAAAAAAAAAACGTGTTTTTTTTGCAAAAAAAAACGACTCGTTTTTTAGAATATTTTAGAATGGTTCTGTACAGTTATTGTAGAATTTTTGCTCAATCAAGAGATCAAATAAGATAAAATTGTAAACAAAGAATTGAAAAAAAAACTCATGGTGACTGCGAAGTAAGCTTGCGCTCTTCGAGTCAGCAGCCACCCGGTAAATATGTCAAATGAGATCGACCCCAGCCATGAATCCAACCCGACACGTTGGATCTGTGACCTGACGGTTTCGCTCCGCCACGTCGTTGGCAATGAACATGAGCATTGCGCTGAGTCGGTTGGTACTGCGTAGCGGGTTCGATCCTTGGTTGGGTCTCATTCCATTTGACGTCGGGAGGTTGTTGGACGTGAAAAGCGAGTTCATTTTCTATGAAAATAACTATGACGTCATAAATACCGGGATTTTATTTTTCTCGCTGATTAATTCCAAATAATCAAATTCTCCGATGGCGAAGCACCCCAGGTACGTGGGCATGGGCACTGATTCCGCAAACGTGGTCACGACCAAGCCGTCGTCCCGGGTGGACATTTTCTGCACAAATCAAACGTCACAATGAATCGCGATGCATTCGAATGATCCAAACAGCCAAATATTTGGTTACTCATCTCGGTGTTATAAACAATGGACTTGCAAACAAACAAGTCTGGACTGATACCTAGTAACATTAATCCATGTTTGATTTGGGAGTTACCATTAAAATTTCAAAGCACCTTATAATTATTCGTTTGTTTGCCAATAAAAGTTTTGCATGGCTGGATTTATTTGCTCTCCATTCTGCCTATGCTTTAGGGCCAGCCAGAACCTCCCATTTACCACCTTACAACCCTGACGACCCATTTGGCCTCATCAACAAACGGCCCGTCATCGAGGTGATTAACTTGGTGCAATCCTTTGTCACTTCATGGCTGGAACGCGACGAAAGAATGAGGAAGAGCAAAAAATTTGAGAGGGAGCCATAAATGGGGGGCAACTTATTACGCAAGTAAAGTTGTGTGAACGAACTTGTGCATACAAATGCATCATCACTCCCAAATTCTTAGGTGCAGAAAGCTCTTCCCCCGTATACTGGGGCCCTCTACGATGTACCTCAACGTTCATGTTCGAAAGAGCAACGTGTTCGGGTTCGTGTATTAGTGTCGTCGTATAGCGGATCTTCATCGCGGGTTCATCGAAGCATGGATACGCTTTGCGGGCATCCGTGGGTTCCATATCGGACCCGACCATAGCTCTGAAACGAGTTTGCATCAAATGCTGGTGAAACAAATTTACAAACAATTAAACTACTAAATAAAATTTACAAACAATTAAACAATTTAAAACAAAATTACAAACAAACAAACAAATTTCAAATTTACAAATATCGTGTCGTGAAACACCAGGGTTCTCTCGACGCTTGACCCGAACATGCAGTTTCCAGTGTATAAGTGCCTGTTGCTACTGCTTGCTGATGACGTCATTTAATCGCAAAAAACGAAACCAAAACAATAAAGATTGTGACGAAACAAGCCGTATCAGCATAAAACCCACTACCACTTGGTATTGGTTTGATTTTCAGCAAGTCAATGTTTTCTCTTGTGGAACCCGGGGTCGTTGTGCACCCGGCATTCGCCGTGCACCTAGCAGGACTTCGAACCACAGACCTAATACATACCTTCGTTTTTATGAAAAATATGAAACTCACTTGAGTTCACCGGTGTCTGGAATGGTGTAGACAGATTTGTAAAGACCGACTACCTTCCCGAGAAGTGAACCCTCGAAATGCATGGTGAGCAGGTAACCTACAAGCGGGATCATTTGCTGATGAGGTACACAGCGATAGAAACAGACTCACCATCGCTTGCTAGCAGCGGTGTGGCGCTCTCAATCACGTAATATTCATATTCTGGAGCTCGAAATTCGTTTTTGATTGTGACGTCATTGTAGCTTCCATCGTCACCCATCAACTGCAACTTCGTCATCATAACGTTGAGCTTTGCGTCAACGTGAACCAAGACGTAACTGGTTTCCTGGCAACCGACGGTTAATTAGGAAACATAACAAAGCAGTAGATTGGATCTTACCTGTGTGATGCGAAGGGTCATGGCATTGATTCCTGTGTAGGTGTCAGTGCTCATGTTAGGATGGAGAGTCAGGTCATAGTGGGACGGGACAATGTACGTAGGCAGGCGATAATTCCTCCATGGTCCGTCACCTGCAAAGTTAAGCACGGTGTAACGTCATCAACGCGTCACCACATGCGTCATCACAAACCTGAGGGGGTTGTAACAGCTGGCGTGGATGTAGTCGGTGTCATCATCGATGACGTCGTAGACGATGGCGTCACTAAAAAGTCGAACATCATTGCATCATATTCATCGGATGAAGTTATGATCGAGGGTTACCTGTGTCAGACGACGTGTTCTGATTGGACAATCCAACGCCAAGGCCCACTCCTAAACCAATCGCAATGAGCAGCGAGCAGATGACCGCCACTTGCCAACGCTGCACAAAAATTCAGCAATTATGTCATCAACTACGTCATCATTTATGCAATGCACGCTATTGAGGAAAAGTTAATTTTCTTAGCTCGGGTATCACAGCTAGTGATGTAAATCGTTTTTTTTTTGCTTTCGTTTTTTTAAAAAAACGTGTTTTTTTGCAAAAAAAAAACATGGATTAAAAAAACTTGTTTTTTATTGAAAAATATATTTTGAAGTAGCCAAATTATCTATATTAGCCACCGAACTGTTTATTGTTGGGTCTTTTCGCAGAGATGGCTCTTATATGTAGCGAATGGAGCGGCGTTTAATTCTTCCCCTAAATCTGTAACTGAAAGCACATTTCACCAAATTTAAAGCGGAAAGTACCGTGTCCGTTCTTAGTTCTACAGGCTTAGGTTTTCTAGGTAAACACCACACAGCCATACATCGCAGAAAAATATTGCACCGCTATGCAAGGCGACAAAAACCCTCTTTTTACTCTACGACATCCTCGTTTACTCCACTATGCGGTAGCGGTCGCTCACCATCACTGAACACACTTCCAACGAAAGTACATGCAAACTTGCAAAAACCTCAATAATTATTGTTTAATTTAACAAAAATTGAAAAATAAAGCATAAAGTTGCAACTCGTAACTGCCACAAAGAAAATCAAAAACGCAAGAACAAATTCCTTAGTGAATGTAAACTGAAGTAGCATATTTTGTAATACAGTGACTGCCGCATTCATTTTTCCCAATAATGCAACTATACCCTAAGTGCACTGGCGTCAATTGTGCTGACAGTCATGTTTTACTAAGCTTTCATATCTCGAAAATAATCGTAACTAAACCAGAAAAAGTTTTCTTTAAATTTGAACTTTCAGCCAAAATATGTGCATAGTGCTTTGATTTAAATAAAAACCAATAATACGTCCGGTACAGTCTACACAGAGCCGGCGGCAAAGCAGTCGACTTAGGGGAGTCAAGCGTTCATCAGGGAAGGGGGGGGGGGGCAAAGTTTGAAATTACGCGCAACAGCCGCTGTCTTCAAAAGGGTAAGCTTGTTGATTGGGGGGCCCAAGCACGTCGATTTGGGGGGGCCAGGCCCCTCTGAATCCTGGCGCCGGCCCTGAGTCTACACTTAGTGGTTGGGCTACGGAACTCAAAATTTAGCACAGCCGAACCGTGCAAATCGAAAAATAGGCTCACATGGTAAGCGTAAGTTAGGTTCACACTAATCTATGCTACAAATAAAAAATGAAAATTGAGCAATATCATTCTGCCACCTACTGTCATGTTCAATATGTTAACGCGATTTCATGCTACTTACCAAGCTTTGTATAAAAAACAAACTTGTTCAGACTTATCAGGTAAGAATGCATAAAAAAACAATAAAAAACAAAAAAAAACACAAAAAAACGTGGTTAAAAAAAACAACAGCAAAAAAACCTTTTTTACATCACTAATCACAACAGTGGGCACCAAATATGTGTTTAAAAATCGTTGGGGAAGATAAACACGCTGATCCTCCCTATAGTGGTCAGTTTGCGTCGAGTTTCACGGCCTTAGTATTTCAGAAAGTGTTTAATCTTGTTTTTGGAACTGATCTAGGGATAAACCTGCCAAATAAGGTCGACCCCATCATTACATTAGATTTCAAGTTTTCGATGTGACGTCTTCCAGTGCGCAACCTTGCACACTTCCATGAAAGCTTAAATATTGTTGAAATAATTATCCCTAGTTTGCTATTACACGTCATGCCTTACCAGCAACACTTGCTCGAAACAACTCTAATCGATTAGTTTTGTTTTCATCAGAACAGTTCGTTGCTCACACTTCCAGCACGTTAAAAAGCGTGAAAAACATTTTATGCTTGTGGTTTTGAAACTAGGAATATCGCACTGCGAAAAAATGCTCTTCGCAGAAAAGATTTACTGATGATTAGTGACCCAAGCGCAAGCTCATGGACAAAGTGAGCTGCTAAAACCCACCAGGAGTTTGACAATACAGTAGCCAGTCGCGTCAATACGACATGTGGCTAATTTTTTGGTGAAAAATAATCGGTTTACCTGGCATCCAGATTTCTTCATCGACGATTCCATATCAAACGAATCACTGCCCATCGTTGCAATACAAGCCACTGTCCTAGCTAAACTTAAACTATCCCTTACCAAAATTACAACTTTTTATAGAAAATTTCGTTATATAAAAATCAAACTGCTGTTGCAAACAATCTCGGGCGTTCTTGCACGTCACAATAACCTTGTGCAACGCACGATGAGTGGTTGCAATGAGACAATATTTGGACAGCAGAGCCGTGATTCGTTCCACAAACAAACAGATAAGTAAAAGCCCGAGAATAATGACGTTGCACGCAAAATGATGCTAATCAAAGAGCGTTTTCTTTTTCGCTCTGTGACGTCACGTTCTTTGGGGAGCATACTTAATGGAGGGATGACGTAATGAGTGTGGTTTCATAAACAAACAGAACCTGGAAGGCTGCATTGTGGAAATTTTTGTAGCGGGTTGGCCACAAGCTCGAGTGACGCCGTTTGTTTGATTAACATATCTAGGTATGGCAAATGCTACAGTACATCAATTTTTATATAGCTCTCTTGATTCCAGACAGTGTACTGCAAGAAATACGTATCGAAAGTAATTTATTAGGGACCTTAGTAGTTTTTAGCTTTTACGTTACCGTATACTTTTGTCATTAATAATACTGCATGATGAAGCCTCCAAGTGGTGGCGGAACGTTTATTCAGTTAACTAGTTCTAGTAGTTTGCATTTTTTTGCCTGACCAAATTATTTTTTTACAGAAAGTATAAATGCTTGAATCTTTAGTTGCAGGCGCGGATTAAAAAGTTTTTGTCGAAGGGGGGGGGGGGCAGAAATTTAATAAGTTAAGGTTTTTTTAGGGGCTGAGGGGAAAAGTTTATGATTGAAGTACGCTATCTATAGCATCACATAAAACATCGCCGTCGGCCCGTCAGCAACTCTCTCTGCTGTAAGCCATCATTTTTAATTATCAGCGAAAAGCAGGCTAATTATAAACACAGAATTGTCTATGCGTACTATTAAAATAGCAACATGAGTTTATCAGTCGGCAGCGTGGCAGAGTGGTTCGGAGCGTCGCTTTTACGACGGCCATGATCGCAAGGTTGATAGTTCAACTCCCTCCCAACCCTCGTTGTTGCGTCCTTGGATAAGGTGCTTCACGATAATTATCTCTGCTTGTTGGAATCTAATAAGCAGCAAATTGAAGAAGTCAGAAGCAAAACTCAACCGGAAAATTCGGCAACAAAGCAACTCCTAAGCGAGTCTGAATTCGTCCTATGTATAGCGCCTCCGTCGCTTTCTCGTGACGTGAAGATAAAAATGAAGAAATCAGAAGAAAGAAAATCAGAACCAGCAACCTGAAAGAGTATGCGCAAACCTGGCTATCGACATTTAACGAAAAAGAATACCTAAAAGAAGTTGAAGAGAACATTGAAAAAATTGAAGAATATCTACACACAGCGACACAATAAAGAAGCTGGATATTGGAGCAAAAGTCGCCGCTTTTTTCTTTGAGCATCCAGTATTTGTCTATTATCAGGGCTTCTTCAATACAGTAGGTACAGTGGGATTGCGAGAAAGTAGGCCCAGAGAACTAAGACGTTCTTGCTCACAAGTAGAACGTGAGTAAGTTTTGAGTCGTTTATGGGAGCTAAAGGTTCGCTCTACATTGGCAGTCGCAACAGGATGAGTGCCAAATACACGAAGCATTGTTGAAACAGTGGAAAAACCGATCATTTGCTTCTGTAAGGAAATTTTCCAGATCAGATTTCGTGTCATCAGTCACAAGTGAATGCGGAAGGGCCAACCAGCGTTGAATTTCGGCTTCAACAACCTTTTCAGGACGGTTAATATCACCCCTGTTGACTAAAGCAGTTTCACATATGCGATTCAGAGATCCTTCGCCTTGAAAACGCGACATCAGTTCTGGGGGGACATTGTAAGCGCCAAATTGTTCACCTAGTAGAACCAATGTACCATTTAAGAACGAAATGAAACCATTATTTCAATAATAATCTTCTGGAGTGGCAGCAGAAACATTTCCCGATTTCTTTGGTTGACATAACATTGAGACTGGATTACGTCGCTTCCTCCAATTTCCCGCAGTTATTTTTTCGGATTCCACAAAAACGTCATGAAACTTTGTATCAGCTGCAGTACGTAAGCTTTCTAGTATTGTCTTCAGGTTTCGAATATGTCTGTAACTGTAGGATTCTCCTAAATGCTGATTTACTTTCTGCATACCTTCGTTGACGTACACGGTGTGAACCATCACACTTTCGCAGATCTTCAGTCAGATCACAAATTGAAAAGACAAAACAGAAGATATCGAGGCCGCTGCATCTGCAGTCGTTTACAATGATAGAAATTGTGCGACCGCTGGAATCGTTTCTATAAATGGGATTGAATCTTGACGCTGAACCAGCGAGTTAGGCATAATCTGAACAATCGACGCTTTTTGATTTCATCCGAGTAAGATTCATTGAAAATGTTTTCAAGCTTTTTAGTTCTGATAGAAGACGATTTCACGTATTCACATACTTTTGTTAGAATAGAAACCACGTCACGGATCGGAGAAAACTCACATGATTTTGACAGCACCAAATTTAACCTAGGACAAGCTGTGCACTGGAAAGGCAAGAGTGCTGTCTTAAAATATTTTGTGCGCAGCCTTTCATTGCAGCCGCACCATCGTATCCTTGACCTCTTCATTTTGAAATATCAAGTCCCAATTTTCTTAAATGGTTTAGCAATATAGCAGTGGTAGAGTTACCTTTAGACTAAGCCTGAAGAAAACGAAAAAATGTGAAAAACGAAGACAATAGCAGCCAAGTTAAATTGAGTCAGAAGTTCCAACATCACTGTAAAATTAAACCTAAATAGCGTAGCTTTACAAATACAATCATCCAATTCTGCAGTACCGGTTGCATATTTCGGAATAGTTCTACAGAAAATTTTTTGTTTATTCTATTGCCACCACTCTACCCCATCCCGAATTACACAAAAGAAACCAAGTACGTTAAGAATAGAATCAAAACCTAGAGCAGCATCGAATCCAAACGCTATGAGTAGCAGTTCAGCATAGGGCCTACCGGCCACTACACCACGTCTCAATCGAGCCTTATCTTTTTCTGTAGAACCATTCCGAAATATGGGTACCGGTAGGCCTACTGTAAAAATAAGAACCGGTAAATAGAAAATGAACTACTCAATCACTTTCACAACTGTCGTTGAGCGCGGTAATGGGTAAACTTTAGTAAACACAACTGAAGACTTGCTTAAGGAAAACAAATGAAGAAAGTCAATAAAAATTTTAGTCTAAAATCAGTTAAATTCAATCAGTTTCGATTAGTTCAACTATTTCATCACCTCTTCCATTACTGAGTCTACAGTGCTGCCGTCGAGAGTAGGATCACGTAGGCTCAGCCTACCTACTTTTTTGCTGGGGTAGGCTAATCTATTTTGGCTTTGCTATAACGTAAAAGCGAAGGCCTATAACCCGAACAGAGTGGGTGCCTACTACGTCCAAAATCTTGAAAAGACTGTGCGCCTGTTTTGTTAAAATTACTAAAGTGGATGGTAGATGTAGGGTGGACATATACGTCCCGTTTTCGCCGGGACATTCCCGTTTTTAGGTCTTGGTCCCGGTACCGCCCAGTTTACCACTTTATCCCGGATTTTTGATTCAAAATTTGTTTTTATTAAATAACCTGCAGTAGGCTATATCACCTGTACAAACGACGGCACTAATTTCAGCTCAAGCTCTTTCACAGTGGCCCTTTTCACAGTGGCAAAGTAATCAAACATTCAAAGCAGCACAGGAAAAAGTGAAAAGCATTGCAGTAGTGAATGATGCAGCAGAGAAAGGTGTCAAGCTGGCGCAAGATTTTCTAGTGACTTCAAAAAGTGAAGCAAGATTCCAAAATGTGCTACAAGTGGCTGAACAACACAGACAGCAGCACCCAAATCAAAGAAAAAACTCAGCAGTATAATGTGTAGGAAGATATTTTTGGTTTTAAGTGAGTTTTATTCGTTGCTATTGCATTAAAACTTTTCGCATATGTACATTTAGCATGGCTATTTAACGTACCAGATGTTAAATCGGCAGAAAAACAGGTTTTTCAGCAATAACTCAAAAACCAATGCCGATACACATATAGTTCCTCTGTAAGATGGATAGGAACTTGGGGTTTCTGATTCATTTGAGCCATCAACCAGCTCTCTAGCATGAGAGGTAAAAAAGTTACAAAAATTCACTGGGTCGATAAGCTCGTAACCATGGAAACGAAAAGCGGAACACCTAAACATTGTCCGATTTTTATAAAAATTCATATTTAAGGGTTTTGGCCCTCAGGTCACCACATATCAAAAAAGCATCTTGCTTTGACAATATCGGGGCACCAGCCACACCCTAGTGGGCACGGTACTATTTTATAGTACCGGCGGTACCGTTTTTTTATAGTATCGGCTATTTTCAAGTACCGAGTAGTATCGGCGGTAGGCCTACTGATGCTCGGTACTTGAAAATCAAAAGTACCGCGGTACTTTTGTCGGTACTTTTCAAAAAAAGTTCCAAAAAGAAAGTAGGCCTACTGCACTACAGTATATTATGTTGATTTTTAATTAAAACTGTACAGTTTGATAATAATTAGGCCTAACTTATATGTAGTGTTACCGGAAGTACTTGGTGCGCCACAAGCCACAATTCACGGATTACAAACTATGCACCAACCATCAAAAAATGGTACAAAAAAAGCTATAAGCTTAGTTAGTGGTTAGTGCAACAAAAGTTAGAAGAAATGCAATCATTTCCCTAGCCCATAAGAATGGGCAGTAACGCGTAAAGTGAAAACCTTTTTTATTGGAGACCATTTTGTATTTTTTGTATTCATATTTAGTTGCATATTTATTCTCCTATCGCGAGAAAGCGATCACAGCGCTGTACGAGCTAGCTTAGGAGTTGCCAGCCACCTGTCTACCACACCAAAATGGGGGAATCCCGCTGAGCGTCTTTCCCAACGACACATCAAGTAAACATGCCGGATAATTCTTCTTCACACTGTCCCTTTAATGCTGAACGTCCAGCAGGGAAGCTGTGAATACAATTTTAAAGTGATTGGTTTGACCTGACTTGGAATCCAACCCGAGTCTACAGCTCCAGAGGCGGACGCTCGTAGGCCTGCCACTTGGCCATCTGAGCTATTTTTTGCGCAGAATGCGACGAAAAGATTGTTTAGGGATTTTGAATGAATGAGGATCCCAGAACCAGAAGTGACCTACGCTGAAGTTTTCAATGGAAGGAGTTCGTCATGAATTATAATACGTCACACCTTTTGGTGAAGTTATTAAAATAGAAACAGAATTTTTAACATCGAAGTTTGTAAAGCAGGGGTACCCAATTTTTTTTCAGAAGCACCAGCAGATTTGATTATGTAAAAGTGCTCGAGGAGTCGAGGGGCAATAACATTTAGCGGCATGCTTCGATGTCTTTTTTTTAATTTGTTGCACTCCGAATCATCACGTAGGATAAATCGTTCTAACTTTTTCATGGCGCTTAATTTTCGTGTCTGTGATTATCAGAAAGCACTCAACGCAGTAAGTTAGATTCATGTGATCACAATAATAGACAATTCTTTGTGAGACCTCGGACGAGGACAATATGAAAACTCATCGCGAGGCTAGAGACCCTGGGTGTAGAGTAGTGATTGTCAAACTTTTTTGTTCTACCGTTTCCTTTTGGAAGTTGGAGACTTTGATCACTCCCTTATCAGGAAGCAAGTCTTAAGAGGGTCGTATACGCCGTACGTAGACATTTTTTAAGATGGGGTTGCGTAAGTGCGAAGACACATTTTGCTTTGTGGGTTTAGTCTCTTATGAATTAAGATATAGCAAGCGACTAAGTTTGTTGGAGCAAAAATGCAAATGAGTGTTAGGAGTGCGGAATAAATCTTATAACGGAAGTGAAAGATAGCGAATAAGCTACAAAGTAAGACGGGAAGAGCTGCTGCAATAGACTGTCGTAATCAGCAACGACTAGTTTGAAACATAATAAATATTCGTCGAGTTGACACGACTAAATGTAATAGGCCTGCCTGTATCGAAAATGTAGTGTACTAATAAAGTAGGCCTCAGGCTAGCAATGTTTAGGATGTGGAATTTTATAAAACGAAATTGATTTTCGCTTGCTGAAAGTAAGGTCTACATTTAAAATACCATCAAATTTACAAGAAAAACTACACAATTATTTTATATTTTTGTATTTTTTTAGGAAGATTCAATTAAGAAACTGGTTGCATTGCAGGGAGTTGCAAGTCGGAGGAATGTCTCGAAAAAGCATATTATGAGTCAAAGTCAAAAAATGAATTTTGATATTTGCAAAAAAGACGTCTTAAAACTATCTTGAATTTTTTGTCGTCCTTGTTCTCATAGTTAAATTCAGGTTTTTTTAAGTTGCATTAAAATTCGTAAAAATTAACCAATCAAATCCGTAAGCCTGTAGCCTACTGAAATAAGGTAAACATCCCAGAATCGAATCGAACTAGAAGAAAAACATTTCCGAGGGCGCATCCATTTCACTAGGGCTCCCGCTTGCGCAACTCTGTACGCACTACGCAAGCTGTTAAAAAATATACTCACGTCTTAAGACTTTCTCTTACAGTTACAACCTTATCAACGGACGGTTACGCAAAAAAAAAAAAAAAAACAGACGAAATTATTGAACAACTTTTCTCTGAATTCCCTTTCAAAAACAAAAACATTTGGAATAGTCGTCTAAAAGACCACTCCTCTTCGGCTTCAAAATATTTTTTCGTGGGCTACGGTCTATTATCAGTTATCACTAAGGTATCTTGGTACAGGTATCACCGCACGTGGGTCGTGACTCTGAAATAGTGATTGATTGGTCACCGATCTCAAAACTGCAAGTCCATTTCGCGAAATCTTATTTTCACGTTAACTTAAACTTTTTTTTATTATTTAAGATTTTGCAAAAGTACCGAATACCGCCTAAAAATTGAGAAATTTAAGTACCGACACTGCGGTACCGGTATTTTTTTCACAGTACCGACAGCATCAGTACCGGTTCTAAAAAAGTACCGCGGTACATTACCGCCCGCGGTACTGCCCTCCTATGGTCTATTGGCAACCCTCTCAAGCATTTGGTTTTCAAGTTCAGAATCTTACTTTTGGCGCCTCTTTTTAGCTGTAGGCCTACCGTCTCCGTCTGCAACCTCTTTCATCAGTTTTCGATGAAAATGTCGAGAAAGATGTGAATCGAAAGCAAAAATTACTTGGAGTTGAAAAACCAGCGTGGCCGAGTGGTTCGGAGCGTCGTTTTTACGACGGCCATGATCGCAAGGTTGATGGTTCAACTCCCACCCAGGCCTCGTTGTTGCGTCCTTGGATAAGATGCTTCACGATAATCATCTTTGCTTGTTGGAATCTAATAAGCAGGAAATTGAAGAAGTCAGAAGCAAAATTCAAGCGGAAACTCGGAAACAAGGGCAACTCCTAAGCGTGTCTGGATTCGTCCTATGCATAGCGCCTCCGTCGCTTTCTCGTAACAGGAGGATACAAATGAAGAAATCAATCAATCAAACCAAAACCAAAAAAAAATCACCCATATTTAAGTAGGCTAATTATCATTTTGTATATTGTGTGATTTGTAACTTCTATTTTGAACTAGTGCTATCAGCAGTACTCTCTGAAACTCTAAGGTTTTCAGCGAAAAAACCTAGAACCCCAGAAACGCACTGTAAACCGAAGATCTGGAGTTAAAAGTAACACCTCAGGGGCCAGGTGGGGGAACCTTGATCGGTACCGCGCCGCTATAATCAGACCTACAGCAGCGATTGTGACGTATAGTTGGGCAGGATCGCCAATTACATTGTAACTAGGCCTATATCTCACAAGCAAGTTGCGCTTAGCACCGGTAATACAAACAAAGCGGTACTTCGGTAAATGGCTTCAATTTTCGACAAACGATCCGCTGTTGTTGATTGTTGTTAGCTATTTGGTGTTGTATTTTTTCGAACGCCATGAATCGACAACAAATTGGAGCAAGAATATGGTCTGAGTCGATTCTTGTTGTCGATACAAAATTATAGGGGCAAGAGTATGGTCTGAGGTGCCTTTGAATATCAAAAGTTTACCTTTTCCCATGTTTGTCAAAAAGGAAAGGAATGTTTAGCTTACAAATACGAGAAATAACCAACAAATTTCCACAATATTGTGTATTATTGTCTGATAAATAACCTAACTAGTACTCTGATTGCTTATTGCATACTTGTGTGCTTCTTGAACTTTTTATTTTGTTTCTGTTTATTTATTTCATTTATTATTATTATTTTTTGGTTTTTCTTTACGGTTTTTGTTTTTATGGCATTGTAATTAATGAAAAAATGCTGAAATTTCAACAAAAAATTTTAGAGAAGTGAGGAAGACAGTAGACTTGTAGACAGTATGGTCGTAATTACTGTATCCTCGCTACAACTTTTCATGAGTAACTTTTGTGTGTGGCAACTTTATGAAACTGGTAAAGGAGGCTGCGTACTTATGCTTTAATATTCCTGTGTTAAACTTTTGCTGCGCGTGTTAAGTTGTGGTAAAACATTTAAATAAATACAAGTACAAATAATAAATTTTGAATTTGAATATCTAGCCTTTCTTTTAATGATATCCCAGTCAAATCCTCATCCATAATTCCATATCCGTGGAGATCATTCTTTCAAATCTGCTGAGTCATGTTGTAGGCTTATTGAGAAATTGAGTTAGGCTGAGAGCAAGAGTAAGGACTGAGGGTACGGTAGGAGATCGCAAATTAAAAAACATTTTAATGACGACTTTCTTACTTGGTACTGTCTAGAGCACCATCCCGGTTCTAATTATCAAAACAGGAAGCAATTGTGATTTGATTAGGCAGCTAATTTGTGATTCTCTCAGCTGATAGGCTATGCCTGCAGGTCTGTGTAGAACAGAACAGAAGCATTTATTCACATCACACAACACCCCGCATAAAAAAGGACACATCATTAAGTATTTACATACATTAAATCTGTCTGTGTGATGAAGGGGCAGGAAGGGACATGGTCATTTAATCTCTACCCCTGTTGAAGGCTCTAAATTTGATATTGATGTACCGGTATATAAGTTGAGACTTAGCAAAAAGATTTACCGGTAGTTCACCAATCGATGCTGGTATGTCCGAGTTGGCTACAAGGGCAATAGAAGCATCAAGTCAGTGGGTTTAAAATGCAATGTTGTTAAGAAAAACAAAAAGTAAACAGAAATTAAAAAAAACAGGAAAGAGAAGAGGCATTTAGCATTTTAGTCACATGAAAAACATAATATTATAACATAAACAACTACCGGTAACACATATGTTTACAGATAAGACGTTTTGATTATCCCTCTCAACAACAGATTTAATTATGAGTAGGCTAGTTTTTTAATTACATACCAGTAATAATAATTGAGGTTATTTTCAATTTATATTGAACGGAAAATTGAATAGTAATTGAGGGAGACTCAGAGACTGCAAAGTGAGCTTACACACTTCAAGTCAGCAGCCACCCGTTAAATATATCAAATGCGATCGACTCCAGCCGCAAATCAACCCGTCATGTAAGATCTGTCACCTGAGCGCGGTACCTCTAGGCCATGTCGCTGACGTTACTAAAACATGCTTCGAATTTAACTGTTTAACGTCACATTCAAGTGTAAATAGTATAATACAATGTACTGATGACTATAAACTGCAAATGTATATAGCCTACTATGACTGGAAATGTAACTGCAAAAGTACCGGTGCTATAACTGGTATATATACAGTTTAGGTCTGGTTAAGTTTCAGCTTTAGAAATTTTGCATTTATGAAAACTGAAAATGGAAGAAATTGGAATTGTGACCAAGTCTAATCCTGTAAGTACCTGTGTAGCCTAATGGGTTTACGATGTAGGAAAAGATCTGATTATTTTTTGTATTTCTGTTGGACAAGTGGTGTGGCGCTGCGATAGACTAACAGTACTGGTAGACTAACTGACGGTTATTTCAATGGGTAGTAAATCAGAGAAATAACAATTATTTGCAATCCAATGAGTTAGTCTATTTGCTCACAAAACTTTCAAAAATATCAATTTGTCAATGCCAAGTGGAATGCAATTGACTTGATATATAATGAAGTTGTTTCCTGTCCTGTTGTCGTCATATTGACATAACAATTTTGTTACTGGTAGATTACTTGCATGTTTCTGTGAGCTGGGTATATTTTTTGTTGTAAAAATTCGGACAAATGTCTGAAATTCCTCAAAACATTTCAGACATTTAAAAATTTTTTTGTCAAGATTTATGAACGAACAATTTAAGTTTGCTAAATCAAATGTTAATAATTAAGCTACTGCATTTCACAAAAACACGAGACTAGTTTTAATAACGAAACTTTAATTACGTTTTGTTTTTTCCTTGACTGTTCCTCTCATTCCATGTTGTGTTGAATTTTTAATACTGAGTGTCACTTTTTTTTGTATTTTAATTGCATATTTATCCTCCTATCACGAGAAAGCGATCAATGCGCTATACGAGCTCGCTTAGGACTTGCCGGCCATCTGTCTACCACACCAAGATGGGGGAATCCCGCTAAGTGCCTTTCCTAATGGCATAACAAGTAAACTTGCTGGCTTGTTCTCCACACTGTCCCTTTAATGCTGAGCGTCGAGCAGGGAAGCTGGTGAATATCATTTTTAAAGCCATTGGTTTGACCCGACTCGGAATCAAACCCGAGTCTACAGCTCCCGAGGCGGACACTCTTACCACTTGGCCATCTGAGCTGTTAAAATTCAATGACCTCGATTTATCCGAATAATTCGATGACCTCGATTGAAGGAACCAATTTTCTACGAAATTGATCTTTCTTAAATTACTTTCTTCCGAAGACGCAATAATTACCCTCATTTTCCAATAATCTATTTTAGCTCAATATTTTACAACTTCATTCAAAATATCAAAAGCAACAAATTGTTTCAAGTTGTCATTAAAGTCTCAATGGAGTCCAAATCACGAAGCCCATGCACAATGTCGCAGTGGCCACAAGGGTTCTAAACGTCTGGACATAATTTCCAAATATGGTAAAACCCAAAAACGGTTTCTTGTTGCTGACAAGTGAGAATGTTGCAATAAGCACGGATGTTGCAAACAACTCAATCACAACGTTACAGTGGCAACGGTTTAGTTGCAAAAATAAGCTCGCTAAATTTTAGTAATATAAGTTAATGAGCATGTAGCCGCCACATGCCTGTGCAATTGTCATGCTATAAGCAAAAGTTTTTCGGACACTTTGTCCGAAATGGCTCCAAATATTTCGGACATTGAGCAAAAAATTCAGACAATGCCTGAAAAAAAACACAGTCTGTGAGTAGTACTAGTACTGGTATCCTACTACTTGCAGGTTACACAGCTACTAGGTGACAAACATGCAGCTCGCGGAAAGAATTTCCTGCGGCCCACAAACATTTTGGTGAGACCAGTACTCTTGAACTTTTTCCCCATCTAATCTTTGCAATGTGATATCAAAAGCTGAGCCCCCGATAAAACCACGCGTGTATTACACAGGCATCATGCAAACGTACAGTAGGCTACAAGCCTTTCATCTGTTTCAGAGTTTATCCATTGTTATGTAATAATAATAATATAACTCCTGGTCTGTTGCTGGTTTGCAGCTTCACAGTTCAGTATAGTGCAATATACGAGTAAACTATCTGAGTAAGAGCTTAGCGGGTCTCATCTAGAGTAAGCCATCTGCGTCTTTCATTGCCTTACGCGGACGGGTTATTATAGACGCGGACCGACGAACGGCTTACTCTAGACGAGACCCAGCTTAGCTTACCTTGCAGCAATATGTAAGCTTGCAGAAATAAATTGGTGAGCTTGTAGTACCGGTTACCATATATTATATGCAATTTACTGTTTTTCATTCAATATTTATGTATATATCAATGCAATCTAAGAAAATATCTTGCACACCCGATAGCATTTCAGCATTTTTTCTAAAAAAAGTGGCCCCATACATTCTAGACGTTATAACCTATCTATTTAATCTGAGCATTAAATCTGGTACTTTAACTGATCAATGGAAAAGGGCAATTGTGGTACCTATTTTTAAAAGAGGCTTAAGAGACCTTCCTTGCAATTACAGACTGATATCCCTAACGTGTGTTTTATGTCATATTTTAGAAAAAATCTTATGCAAAAAGTTGTCAAGCTATTTACTTGAAAATAACTTATTATCTGGTATACAATTTGGCTTCATGCCTGGAAAATCTTCTTGCTCACAATTGTTAGTTGTCTTGCATACTTGGCTAAAAAATGTTGATGTTAAACTTGATTTAGATGTAATTTATACGGACTTTGCTAAAGCTTTTGATACAGTATCACATTTGAAATTTGATTGCAGTTTTACTATCGTATGGAGTACAGTGTAATTTGCTTGGATGGATTCGAGACTTTTTGAGTGACAGAGTGCAAAGTGTATGTATTAATAATACTACATCACCTGCATTACATGTTAGCAGTGGGGTTCCTCAGGGTAGTGTCTTAGGGCCTTTGCTGTTATTGATTTACATTGATGGTCTGGTAAAAAAATGTACATTTGCTGATGAAAGTTCTAGATTGTATTTATATGCTGATGATGCATAATTGTTCAGTTCTCGTCCCTCTGATTTACAGAATGTCTTAGATTTAGTACGCAAATGGACTAATAACCGACAGCTGTCGCTTTTTCTGACGAAATGTGAACAACAAACTATTTGTCGTAATCACTGTTCTACTAAAAATCAGTATTACATTGACACAACTTGTATTGCTAACTCACCATGTGTAAAGAATTTGGGTGTTATGACTTCCAGTGATTTAAAATGGTGTTCTCATATCTCGCGTGTCATAAGCATTGTCTCAGCTTGTGCTCATCGTATTTTACAAACTTTTTCAACCAAGAATGTATGGACCCTTGTGAAAGCTTCTACCACTTATGTTAGACCAAAACTTGAGTATGACGCTTCTGTTTGGTCACCCTACCTAAAAAAAATATATTTCTTCTCTTGAATCAGTCCAAAAAAAATGTACTGGGCTTATTTACAGTCGATGTAGCATACCTTTTGATTCTTACTTGGGTCGTCTAAGCAAGTTAAATGTTAGATCCTTGGAATGTCGCAGGCTTGAATTTGATTTAGTGTTAACTTACAAAATTTGCAATAAATTAAGTGACGTACCGTTTGATGAGTTTTTTATGTGGTCAAAGTGTTCTTACAATTTGCGTAGACATACTAAGACTTTAACTTGTAAAGATAAACCTAAACATAAGGAATGCAGTCATTGTTTTGGTGATCGTGTTGTTCCAATATGGAATTTTGGATCACGACTTAGGCGCGGACGGTTAGTCGCGAGACAGTTAGTCGCGAGCGGTTAGTCGCCATGACGATTAGGCGCCAGAACGTTTAGACGCCAGGACAGTTAGGCGCCAGCTCTATTTGTATCTCCACGCATAATGTTCTAAACTCGACACATGCAATTTTTCGATTTTTGGGGGGAATTTTTTTTTACTGAAATTTATAGATTTAGTTTGAAGGAAGCTAAGTAAAGATGCAGCAGAGCTCTGTAAATGAACGTGGCATTTTATAGCAGAATTACAACAAATTTTTATTGCACAGCAAAGCTATTTTATATAATCAAATTTAGAGATATTTCACGCAAAAAAATTATTTTGTGAATATGCAAAATCATGACGGAATACGTTCTAGCGTCATTAGGAAGTGC
Source organism: Trididemnum miniatum (assembly GCA_964006365.1). NCBI lineage: Eukaryota > Metazoa > Chordata > Ascidiacea > Aplousobranchia > Didemnidae > Trididemnum > Trididemnum miniatum. The sequence goes on from OZ023232.1 coordinate 37,369,238, forward strand.
AAATGAGTTTTTAAAAAATCTTCATTATTATCGCATATTACGTCAAAGTATGTAAACAAGAGGCGGGGCTCATCTCCGTGGCTAAGCGCCTGCTCCGTGTCCAACACAGCTTTGAACCATGGAGGAGAAACGTTGCAGAGTGTACTGGAGACAATATGAGAACTGTCAAATGCGCAAAAAACATTCATTGAAAAATTGCTGCATAAAACTGTTTGTAACTTTAAGCACACGTAGTTAGTTAGGAACACTTTTTACAACCTCTGTAATGTCAAATATGGTATTGCTGAGCGTAATTATTGGTCATTTTGATGCATTAAGCTTCAAATTTTTTCCGTATTAGCATCGCCTTCGGTATGGGAGGTCTGGGGTTTGATTCCCGGACTATTCAAATTGGACACAGTGTCGCCTACGGCTCGCCACCTCTGCAACGTTTCTCCTCCGTGGTTCAAAGCTGTGTTGGCCGCAGAGTCTCAGCCGCAGAGATGAGCCCCGCCACTCGTTACATATACTTTGACGTAATAAGTGATAAAAATGAAGATTTTTTTTGAAAACTTATTTGCGCTTCCTAATGACGCTAGAACGTGTTAATTCCGTTGTGACTTCGCATATTCATAAAATTATTTCTTTTGCAGGAAATGTCTTTAAATTTGACTAAATAGCTTTGATTTGATATAGAATTTTGTTTTACATTTGCAATAAAATTTTACGTTCATAACTTATGTTGTAAACGTATCTCATCTGCACGTCGCTACAGTAAAGACGTAGCATTTACAGAGCTCTACTGTATCTTTACTAAGCTTCCTTCAAACTAAACGTATAAATTGCAATAAAAAAAAATTCCCCTCAAAAAACGAAAAATTGCTTGTGTCGAGTTTAGAACGTTATGCGTGGAGATACAAACAGAGCTGGCACCTAGCTACCCTGGCGCCTTAACATCTTGGTGCCTAACCGTCCTGGCGACTAACCGCTCGCGACTAACTGTCCGCGCCGAAAAGTCGTGGACCGATGGAATTTACTCCCTGAAACTGTGGTATCTGCTACCAGCTTTTATGTTGTGAAAAAAAAACTTCAAACAGCTTGACTTGCATAATGCTGCTAACTTAATGTTTTGATTTAGCCAGAACTATTTCTTTGTTTATGTCAGCTGTTGAACACTGCTCCCTGGGTATATTTGCTTTGCTCAGAATTGCTGTTAATGATTGTATATTTTCTATGTCTGCTACCAACCTTTATATGTTAAAAAAAACTCAAACAGTTTGATTTGAATAATGATGCCAACTTAATGTTTTGATTTAGCCAGAACTATTTCTTAGTTTATGTTAGCTGTTGGATACTGCTCTTTGTACCGTATACCGGTATATTTGCCTTGCTCAGTATTGCTGTTATGTTTTGTATTTTTTCTATGTTTGCTTTCTTTTTACTTTGTCAAGAACCAAGACTTTCCTCTATTTGTAATTGATAGATTGCTGCTTTGCTTTTTCGTTTCAGTTCTTCAACTTTTGTTTGCACGTGCGAGAGTGTTGAGATGTTGGTCCTGCACCATTGTGCAGTATTCAAATAAATATCGGTAGTCGTTTATTTCAATGACTTTAGCAAAGAAACGAAAGAATGTAGAATAGATGGATTTTTATGGTATTACCGGTACTTTCGGTTGTTTGTTACTGCTGAAAAACAATTTTTTCATTCTTAACAGGTTTCATATTGGTTCTATGAATAAAAAGTTAATGCACTTGCTCATTAGTTTCCCAAGTGACGAAGTGGCCCGCAAAAGCAAATAGGTGTGTCACCCCTGGGCTATAGGAAGAGCTAGTGCAAATACAAGTAAATAGAATTGTTGCTCTAGATACCGGTATATAAAAAAAAAAATTGGAATTATTTTTGAAATTTCCCTGTTTTTTGTTACAAATTACAGAATTTTTTTGTTTGAATTACTAGTTTCATACAGCTACGCTCAATATTATATGTAATTTTTCTATGTTTGATGTAGAAATTACGTTAACATTAAGGCAGTGTCTAGAGCACTGGCCCGGTTTCCATAATCAAAATACTGCTGCACCGGACTGCTTTGTTTCTTTCTACATATGTTGATGCTGTCACATGGGACTGGTTTCCATTATCAAAACGCTGCTGCACCGGACTGTTTGTTTGTTTCTATGAAAGGTTTTGCTGGTGCCCTAGGCACTTCCTAACATTAATGTCTGCAGCGTGAAACTGTTATTATCAAAACATCGCTGTACTGAATTGCTAGCTTGTTTCTCTGCGTGAACTTGGTGTCTCGATTTAATAATGTCATGAGATTAAATTTATACTGTTTGGCAAAAATTGATGTTGTTATTGTAAGTTGAGCGGATTGTGGTTTTATGATATTCATGAATTAAATGGTTAAACTGTACGGTGTACCGGGTATGAGAAAATTAGTGTAGTCATAGTACATATGCGCAGGTAAGTATACGGTACAGAACTGCAGACAGTGAACACTGTTTTGACCTATCAGGTCCCATCAGTGCAGTTGGTGTGATCAACATTTATTCAAGGCAATATATATCTGAGAAGGAAATTTTTGCTTGCGGTATCCAACTATATTAGTTATCAAAACCTGCTAGAAAACTCCCGGCCCAATCTGTTTGCTTGTTAAAAATTGAGGAACAAGGCAAGTAATGTTGCTGTGCATGCAGCTCTGAAAACACAGTGAATGTCAGCGCTATGGTCACAATTTGTAATACAAATTCAAATGCGCTAGTATGTACGGGTATACAGAACTGCTAACAAACAATAATACAACTCAGCCGCAGGGATGCCAGATTGCTTTCAGCAAGAGGTTCCAGATTGGACCTCAAAAAGGTTCTGAATAGTTCCAAATATTAGAATTGCAACTTCGTATGTTAAGCGTAGCAAATACAAACTTGACACTACTTCAATACATCATACTAGTCATCCAGTATGCATATGTATATTAACATCTAACTCTAACAGTCTATTACCAACATTTTTTTCTTCAACGAAAGCGTTATAGTATTGGTATTTTGTTGCATATTCATCCTCCTATCACGAGAAAGCGATCAATGGGCTATACCAGCTCGCTTAGGAGTTGCCAGCCATCTGTCTACCACTCCAAGATGGGGGAATCCCGCTAAGTGTCTTTTCCAATGGCACAACAAGTAAATTTGCCGGCTTATTCTTCACACTGTCCCTTTAATGCTGAGCATCAAGCAGGGAAGCTGTAAATACCAATTTTGAAGTCTTTGGTTTGACCCGACTCGAAATCAAAACCTAGTTTACAGCTCCCGAGGTGGTTGCTCTCACCACTCGGCCATCTGAGCTGGGTATACACCCTTTTTTTTGTTACGGCACAGTTAAGTAAACACCACAGACAAATGTCCGTTATAATTACTTACCTTCTGAAAAAAGATGTCATAATAAAAAATGGAGCAGAAAATCAAAAAAACTTCAAAAATGGGGGTAGGTGGGGTCAGAAATATTCGTTGGTGGGTGAGTTTTCAAAAGTTGTTATCATTATCATGATACAAGTTGACCTGTTTCAGTAAGCTGACTGCATGGGTATCGCAATACCACCATCACTAGTCACTACAGTTCTGACGTCTGAGTTACCGGTATCATAGTTCGTACAGCCTAGTTCTACTAGGCTATTTGACTTAATCTAGTCTCTCACAGAGTCGGCGGCAGAGCAGTCGACTTTACGGGGCCAAGCGTTTATCAGGGGGGGCCAAAGTTTAAAATTAAACACAAAAGCCGCTGTCTTCAAAAGAGTAAGCTTGTTAATTGGGGGGCCAAGCATGTCAATTAGGGGGGCCAGGCCCCCTGGCCCGTCCTTAGCGCCAGCCCTCTCTCTACCGTATCAAGGATTTCCCAAAATTCGAAACAATTTTTAAACTAAGAAAAACCCACATCGCGAAGATCAGCCCACGACTTGCCTGACCAACTTCTATAATTTTGGTTTAGCACAAACCAAAATAAAAAAGTTTTTTTTTTATTATTTAACACAAGATAGTTTGGAACATTCTTTCGTTTTTGTAGGCGCGCGCTCAAAATTCCTATGTCGCGGCCGCGCACTTCACAGTTTCATCAGAAGAAAGAGCGCTCTTTTTGGAAAACATTTTATGCTTGAAATTTTAAATGTCGATTTCTCGACTAAATTAGTGTGATGAGCCAAAAAAGGTTTTCTTTTACAAAAGTTGGGAGAAGAACTGAAGAAGTTGATTTTATCCTGCGCATGCCAGAAACTGTAGGCTTCGCATGTGCGCTGTCCAAAATTCTAAAACGTTCCAAAAGCATCACTTCGGTTCTAAATATAGTACCAGGTTCCAAATCAAAAATTTTGGTTCTAAGCGCTTGATTTTAGTTCTAGATCTAGAACAAATAGTTCCAATCTGACAACACTGCTCAGCCGTTACTTCATCATTGATGGGAATCAAGATAACATAAAAGTCTTTCTGCACTGAGCGTGCTTGAAATGCAACTACCTGTAATGCTTTCTACTGTTCAAGGGTGAGTAATTTTGCTTGGACGCTGCCTAAATCACCTTCTCTATTTCAGCAATTAAACACTCCGGACCCATCTCGGCCTGGCACAGTGCAATCGATGTTAAGCACAACCGAAATCGAAAAAATTGAAGATGTTTACACAAAATACATGAAACTTCAAAAACAATTAGAATTCTTAGAAGTTCAAGAAGAATACATAAAAGGTATTCCACATCATTATTCATGTTGTAACAATCATTATTTGATCATGTCTTCGCCAGATATGTCACTGTTAACTTTTGCTGCTCCAGGATATTGCTGCCAGCTTTGAGGAAGAAACCTACTTTTTTCTTCTATTTTGTGTCATGTCCAGGCATGGAATTTAGCAAGACCAATTGATGTAGTGGTTGGACATCAGTGCAGAAAGTCTGGAGTTCGATTCCCGGGCCTGTTGAATGAGACACAATGTCAGCATTGCTGCGATGTTCCTTTGGAGCTGTGTTGGTTCGGCGCTAAACTGCATAGATGGATCCCACCACTCGTTATTGGCTTTGGCGTAATATTACGAGTATAATGAGAATTTTTTTTCGTTATATTTTCGTGATCATCTCTGACCAATGCTATAATTTGATCTTATAAATTCGCATACTTCCAGGTTGGTTGTCTGTGCTTGCATGAGCGCAGATTGAAGAAGATTTATTTTTCTAGATGAAATGAAAAATTTGCGGAAAGAATATCTTCATGCTCAAGAAGAAGTGAAGCGTATCCAGAGTATCCCGCTTGTGATTGGTCAGTTTTTAGAAGCAGTGGACCAGAACAATGCGATTGTTGGATCGACTACCGGTTCAAACTATTACGTTCGTATACTGAGCACCATCGACAGGTAGGACCAGGGGTAGAGCGAGGAATTTTAAAGGGGGTGGAGGGGATAAACTGCAAAAGCCATAAAACGATTCTGGCATATTTCATGAGCTCATCAAAGTGGGGTAGGGGCCCATGGCTCATTGCCTATCCCCCCAATTACCATGCTGGTTTTGACACTGATGGACATGATGAGTCCAGTTTCCATCGATATTTCTTTGCTAGGCGGAATTTCAAATTGTTTGGGACAATTTTGTTTTGTATCGAATGGGATTATTATTTACGTTGTATTTTAAGAAAAAGATGAATAATTCTTTTTATAGTTTTCTTTTTGGCAAAAACGTTTCGTAATTTTGAAACGCACCTAGATGCTTTAATGTTTATAGATCTCTCATATTAATTATTGACGAAGGTCATATGAATTTCAACACGAATAACATGAGCTTTGCTTGAAGTTGACTGGCTTGTTGATGTATGTTGTTTTTTTTTTTTGCCAAAATTACAATGGGTTCAAATATAAATGAGATGATCTTGGAGCAAAATTAATCATTTCCTGAACTTTTAGAGAACTTTTGAAACCGAATTCCTCTGTAGCACTGCACAAACATAGCAATGCTTTGGTTGATGTTCTACCGCCAGAAGCGGACAGCAGCATCACAATGTTGTCAGCAGGTGAGGGCGCTATGGAGTCATGCACTGCGTGATGTTTGTCATTATTGGCGGTTTATTCAGTGAGCTGAGTTGCTATGCACCCATACCCTGTCTACTTGTCCATTTTCATGAGATTTAAGTCCGCATTTCCTGTCACTGCAATTGAGTATGATTCACGAACTAGAACCGAGAACCGTTGCCCCAGTGTCCACTGAAATTAGACATGTGGACACTGGACAGGGTATATAATATGTATGAACCGTTTGGAGGCTCACCTCACATACTTTACTCCGTTGATGAACTGAGGTGACGAAACAGTTGATTGTTTCAGATGAGAAACCGGATGTGATGTATTCGGACATCGGAGGGATGGACATACAGAAACAGGAAGTGAAAGAAGCGGTCGAGCTTCCCCTGACGCACTTCGAATTATACAAGCAGGTCAATAATCAAATCTTCATTATACTCGTGATATTGCATCGAAGTGTGTAACTAGTGACGGGATCCATCTCCACGGTTTATCGCCGGGGCAACACAGCTCCGAAGGAAAATCGCCGTTGTGGCGACACTGCGTTCGATTTGATCTGCCCGGAAATCGAACCCTCGGCCTCCCGTTCCGCTAGCGATGTGCTGAACCAGCACAGTTACCACCACTGCTGTGGTGACCGATTATTGTTGTACAGATCGGAATCGACCCTCCTCGGGGTGTGTTGATGTTTGGTCCTCCAGGATGCGGCAAGACCATGTTGGCCAAGGCGGTGGCCCACCACACTACTGCCTCCTTCATACGCGTGGTCGGGTCAGAGTTCGTCCAGAAATACCTGGGCGAAGGACCTCGCATGGTCCGCGATGTGTTCAGGTGGGTTGCGGCGATATTCTAATGAGAGAGCTAATTGTTCCGTAGCAATTCTGTTTGTTGATAAACAATTTGATATTATTGTGATGCAATAAAAATGATTGTAGCGTCATTAATGTTCATTTATGACGTATTTCGTCTTCATACAATTAGCAGTTAGCATTATTGATTCCTCTTCATGTAACTCTTGCGTATGAATGATTGAAGGAGATTTATGACGTTATTATTGTTGAAGGGCGGTGGTGCCAGAGAAGATTAACCAGGTTCAGTTTATGACGTTAAACTTTTCACCAATGAAACACTGTTCTGTCACAGCCAGAATTAACGTAAAATAATGACTTGTTTTGTGACAAAGGTGATTATGATGTGACAATTACATTTTGAAAGGTTTTCCACGATACAATAGTTGCTATAATGTGATGGGTAAAAATTCACTGCATATTTTGAATTCATTGCAAAAAAATCGTGAGAAAAGTTGATTGACATTTCTGTTGAAATTGACCTGTGTCACCTGACAGGTTAGCGAAGGAAAATTCCCCGTCAATCATCTTCATCGACGAAATAGATGCCATCGCTACAAAGAGATTCGACGCTCAGACCGGCGGTGAGGGGGGAGGGAGCATTATGACGTAATTCATTGACGTTGTCGTTATTAGAGATCATATTGGTGGTGTCATGGTAGCATAGATTGGTGCAGAGTTCAATCAAGAGACAAAGCAAAAATTTCCATGACTAGCGGAATAGCGGATGATGTTGCAACTCTAACATCAAAGTGACATGATTGAAGCGATGCGTTGCGCTCGAAAAGTTAGAAAGATTTGCATCAGTGTGGGTGCCTGTAGCATACTTTGCGTCAGCGTGGGTGCCTGTAGCATACTAGCACTTTTTTCTTCACTCTTGTTTTTGGCGTAGTCACTGTGCGCCCTGTAGTGGTACCTCCAATTTTAGCAAAGTTGAAAGAAATTACTTACCATCTGGGGACGGCTCCTTCACACGCTTATTGTGAAGTCGCTGCCAACTGTTTGATCACAAACCCGTTTTTCAGCTGATCGCGAAGTCCAACGAATTTTATTGGAACTTCTCAACCAAATGGACGGATTTGATCAAACTGTCAACGTCAAGGTAGAATTTGCATCATGAACCTACCGTGCTCCATCTAGCGGAGAGTGTTTTCAGGTAATCATGGCCACAAACCGAGCAGACACGTTGGACCCCGCTCTTCTGCGGCCCGGCCGCCTGGACCGCAAGATTGAGTTCCCTCTCCCCGATCGACGTCAGAAGCGACTCATCTTCTCCACGATCACGGGGAAGATGAATCTGAGCGAAGAAGTTGATCTCGAAGATTGTATCTTTTTGTATTTAATTTTTGTGCGGTGAGAAAATAATGTCACAATTTTCCGGGGTGGCTCACTTCGAATAATCGGGCTTGTTAAACTCCCTAAAAGTAAATGGGTCTTCGCTCTCTGGTTCCATCAATATTCTAATGTTCCCTTAAATTTTTTGTAGTCTGTGTGCACAGAAAGTTTGGTTTGTGCGCACTTATTGAAACGAAAACAAGTCCCAACTTGTCTTGGTTATGTTACTGCTGGTAGTTTCTTCGCACGCCGTGCCATCTTAATCTACTAAGAAATGCATTCTTTTTCGCAAGTCCACGAACAAATTTCCTCAACCTGCCCTTCGAGAACATTAGGTCTGTGCGCAGCTTTGAGGGGGCTGCTCAACACCCACTTCATACGTTTTTCACAGGAGAGCTATAAAATATTCCAAGTTTGCAAAACCAACTGGTGTTGAGCAAAGTAGTTTTTTGGCTTTTCTTTCCCGGGGCACGCGTGTCCTTGCCAGTGTTGCGATCTTTCTGGTCGAAGACGCAGCGATTCGTTGTTTCCAGCATTTTTACCAATATCTAGCGCGCGACGCTTCAAATTTGCCTCGTCATGATGTAATTGCGCAATCTAGCGTTTGTTTTTCCTTAGCCATTCCTGCTGTAGTTGTCGCTCGACCGGACAAGATCAGCGGGGCAGACATCAACGCAATTTGCCAGGAGGCAGGGATGCTCGCTGTCCGGGAGAATCGCTACATCGTCCTGGCCAAGGACTTCGAAAAAGCGTACAAGACGCAAATGAAGAAAGATGAACAAGATATGGAGTTTTATAAATGATCTCATTGCTGCTCATGTGTTTCGTTATTAAATGTTTTCTCCGAGTCTTCACGTTTAGATGACCTGGTCGCGCGCTAATTCATGAATGACCTGGTCGCACCTGCGGTGAAGTTATGTACGGCAGCGTGTTCGTTCACCCGACCTAATCAGCCGTAATGTGGATTCCCCTCCGCGATGAGCGAATGCGATTGGAATGTAGCACCTATGCGCGCCGACGTCATGTGTTTGGGTTGATTTCAAGTCTGACAAATCGAAAAAGGGAAAGCAACTTTTTAAAATCGCGATTAAACGCATTTTTTAGTTTAAGTTTATCCGGTCCGCAGCCGGGGAAGGGAGGCTCAAAGAAAATCAGCTACTTAGGCTAGAAAAAGTTTAATAATGACACCGCTTCATTGAAGATCAAGAGCTCAATAGGATCGATCACTCAAAAGATGGCAAACAAGGGCGTTGGAAGGTGGGGTCTGAAGCCCCCCCTACATTTTTTTCAGCCCCTCCATTGAAATTTTGAGCCCCCTTTCAAGAATTTATAACAACAGTACACTCTATCGCCCTTCAACAATGACTTATGGCGTCACTTGTTTATTGTTTCTTTACTTCATTGATATCATCAAAACCAACGTACTATCCTTTGCATCTTTGTGACAAAGGCGAACAAAATCGCAAAAACCGTTGAATTTCCTGGTAACTTCGTGTACAAGCTCTTAGAGCGTTAATATGATGTCACAAGGAAATTTTTTTCAATTTTAAAAGAAACTTTAGGACAAATAACAGCGAAACAACAAAATATCAAATTAAAATTAGGCATAACTTTCACATTTTTTTAAGCACATTTTTTTGGGAAGAACAAATTTGAAGCTGATTGAGAAACATAAAAAAGCTATAGGGGATTCGGGGGCATGCTTCCCCGGAAAAATTTGAAAATTTACACGCTGTAATGGCTACTTAGTGCTTTTTGAATAATTTTTAGGCAAATTTTATTAAAATTTTCTGACACTAATTCTGAGTGCTTCACCTAATATGATGCATTTTGTTCGCACATTTTCGATTATGCGTGTTTAAGGCGTATTGCTATCGAAGAGGTTCGAAATTATGGAAAAATTGTAGGCTTATTCATCAAAAATATTTTTGAAAATGGCAGGTGGGTGGATGCATACCCCTCAACCTACCTACCCGGTTCCGCTCCTGGAATAAGCTGCGAAAACCATCAAAAGAGTGTGGCATATTTGTCACCATTAATCTTGCTCTTTTTACTCTAAGGCAGAAACAAAAGGGGGAATGGCATGGCACAATGTCCCCCTAAATATGCTCCTGCCTAAGAGCTTGTGAGCGGATAATAAGCTACTTTAAAGAAGGTAAACATTTTTATAAACGTCGATCTGGCTACTGTGTTTATGCTAGAGAAAAGCTTGAGTTCATCAAGCAGTCTCCAAAATGACTTTATCTAAATGACAAAATGACTCCAAAATGACAAAATGACTTTTACTGAAGTAAAGTGCATGACACGTATGATGTATGTTGCGATAACAAGGAGGGGTATCTGGGGGGCGAAGCCCCCCAGACGTTGGTATGATAGCACAAATTTCAGCCCCCCTAATTGAAAGTGCTTCCAACGCCCTTGATGTCAAATGCTTAAAATAACATTGAAAAGGTTGCCTAGGTATCTACTCCAAATTGGCTTGAAGGTAGAATCATATATGCCAACTTCCAGGTTACTCAGTCTGCTTAAAGGCTCACATCTAAAGTTACTCAGGTTGACATGATTTGGGCAAACACAAGGCCGTCTACCTAAATGCAGCTGCTTGCATGCATGCATGATGGCCTTGTGGGTGCTAGAGGTGGGGGTTGCTTGAGTGGAGTACCGTATTTTTGACCTAGCCTAGGCAAATTGATTTTCTAACCAGTTTATTTGTGGCTTTTCTCCAAGTCGTTTTCCCAAATCATGCCAACCTGAGTAACTTTAGATGTGAGCCTCTTAGCAGACTGAGTAACCTGAAAGTTGGCATATATGATCCTATCTTCAAGTCAATTTGGAGCAGATACCTAGGCAACCTTTTCAATGCTACTTAGGCTAGTCTATAAGTTTACGTGCATACATCAAAGAAGCTCTTTGTACAGGCGTAACTTGAAACTAGGGTATCTTCTTTTTTATCACAAGCACGTCGCATCAAAAATTCTTTCCACTTTTTCGTATTACTGTCGTCAAGACCCGCCACCAGGAGGGGCACGGAAAATTTTTTGCCCTGTGTTTTTACTCCGTTAATCACTACGCAAAGTGTGTACGATATAATTTAATTATATATTAAATAAATATATTCAGGCTGTTGTATTAAATATAAACTGAAATAAGCAAACCCGCAGTTTGAAAAAAAGTCGCATTACCAACAAGCTCGCCCAGTTATGGTAGTTTTTCACATCCTGTTACAAAAACCAACGGGAGCAGGGGCGACGCCAGCCCAAAACGAGTAGGGGAACTATTGAATCTTTTGTTGGGTGGCTTAATCAAGGTATAGGTCAGGCCTAGCGTGCAAAGCTTCTGGCTTCCGGAGGCAAAGTAGAGCCCAAGAGCGAAGCGTTTGGAGATGGGAATTTGTGGAAAACCCCCTGACAATGGGAGGTTTTTGAAGTTTTAGCTCAAAATAATTGAATTTAATGCATCATAGATGTAGAGGTTTTAGAATCACAGCACAAACGCTTAAATTTTTAAAGGTAATGGTGCAATTGAGTAGCCTACAGCAGTTAGAGGTACGAAAAAAGAAACGTCATAGGCGAGGTTTAAGAAGTCTACTAACCATGAATATGGGGGAAATACGAATATGGACCACTTAACTTTGAAGCAAAATATTTTGGCACGGGCAGGAGTTACAAAACTGGTTAATGTATCAATGGAAGTGGGGGGTGAATAAGGCTGTCATGTGAAAAAATCAAACTTGCACCACTGCTAGTTTGTAAGTGGAAGACTTTTTTTTTTGCTGTCAAGTGGTCCATATTACCCATAGGCTGTGTAATATGGACTACCACATACGGGTAATATGGACCACTTCTTGAACTCTGCAAGAAGGTTTCCAGTAATTTCTATTTACAACAAAATCTCAGAAATTATAACCAGAAAGTTATTTTAATTGTTAACAACAATTAGCACACAAAGACAAACAATTAACAATCATGGATTTAAAACAAAAGAAAAAGTCTACAGTAACACTGAAAACTACTGACAACTGTCACAATAATAGTATTTTTCATTGGAAATATTGGCACATGCTTCTTGAGTCCAATCTTTGCACCGCAAACACTGAATCCAGTCCTCATCATTAGACTCTCCACACACAGTGCAATGGTAAAGAATAGAACTTTGATTTGTAGCAACCACAGACTGCTTTGGCTTTTTCTTCTGGCCACCTTTTTTCCCTTTTGGTTTAGAGGTGGCATTTTCTGTTGCCAGGGTGCGCAAGGATCTCTTGTGAGGAGAACTTGTCAGAATGGTTGACTTCGATGTAGAGCGTCGTTTTCTTCCTTCGCTTTGAACCAGTTTTGGCAGAGGGCTTATGCTAGTTATGCCTATGAGTAACTGAGGTGACGGAACTGGTGCAGCTTCAGAAGCAAAAGCATTTTGCTTTGGAGGTGACTTACCGGTAGTTAGAGGATTAGTAGAAGCTGAAGAACTGCCAATCTCATGATCACTTCCCAAATGAAGAGTTGTCGCAGGAAGAACTAGGCCTACAGGTTTGATAAGTTCATCATTGGCGGAATCAACGTCTTTAGCAGCAATACCAGCTTGTTCCACAGATGATGATAATGGAATGTCTGTAACATCAGAGGGGCTGTACACATGATCAGGAAATATCAAAGGATTGAAGGGGCATATTCCAGTAACTTTAAAGCCATTGACGGCATTGCTTACTGTGGCAGCTTTACCATATGCAAGTCCAAATAATCTGCTAATTTGTAAAGCAGTCACAGCTCTTCCAGGATGTGCTCTCATCCACTGCTCAATGTGTTGATAATAAAAAGTTTTCAAAGGTTTAAAAAAGCTGACATCCAACGGCTGCATGCGGTGGCTGGTATGTGGTGGAAGAGAAACCATGATCACACCACTCTCTGTTGCTAGTTCAAGGGCTTTAAGATTATGGGTGTGAGACTTGTGCCCATCCAAAATCAAAAGAACTTTATGGTCTTTACTTGGTCTCACTTCCTTGATAAAATGGCCCAGCCATAAAGTAAAGATGTCAGAGTCAATCCAGCCTTTTTCCTACAAAACAAATGAAAAGAGTTTCTGCTGATTACCAAGATTCCATCTTTAAATACTCTAATCAAAGCATTTTTATACAGGAATTTATGCTTACTCATTACAATAAAATAAATTACTTGACAATGCAGCTCATTCAAATGTAGCAATAATAAAAAGACAATAGGCTTACATCTCACCAGATAACATGTTTTGATATTTTACGTGTAGTAAAGTTAAGCAAAAATAACAAGAAGACTACAAAACAGTACAATCACCCTGCGCACAGACTTACTTGGCAAAAAAATACATAATTTGGAGGAGCCCCATCTTGCAATTGTGGTTTCATGCGCTTTCTCGGAAATGTTACGCCTGGAGGAACATATTGTCCAGAAGCACTCACACAGCAAATTATTGTCACATTTCGCCCACGTTCCATGCTGGTAATGGATCCAATTTGGTGTTTTCCTTTTTGTCCAACTATTTTTGAAACTTTTTGCACAACAGTTAAACCAGACTCATCCATGTTGAATATTTTATTAGGTCCAATATCATTTTCCTCAGAAATTTTTTCCAAAACGCTGAAAAATTGCTTCACTTGATTTTGTTAAAACCTGAAGCTCTTGCTAATGATGTTGGTTCTGGAGTGCGAATCGAAAGCTCTGGATGTCGTTCTAAAAATCCTGATAGCCACGCGTTTCCAGCCATCTTTTTTTCATTATTAAACCTTGTGGGAACATTATTAATATCGGGTATTTCCAGAGATGGGTATTTATCGCGATAATTTTTTTCCGATTATCGTTATCGCTCAAAATATTTTGGATTGATCGATTACCGATATCGCTTTCGTAATATGTTTTGTTATCGCCGATAAATTATCCCGATAAACGATTCTTTATGCACACAGTGCTCAAAGTTAGGAGTTGGCGCTATGGCAAAATGCACGGTGTCCATAAAGTCTTGTTGCAATTTAAAAAATTTCTCTTTGTTTTGTTTAATCCCATGGCAGAGTCCGTGAACTGCTCTCTTTTCTTGAAAAATCTAGAAAAACACTTTTGTGATTTGACTTACAAGAAAAAAAACTTCGTCAAACACATTGAAAATTTACCGCAACATTAATCGGAAAAATTTATCGGCGATAATTCATCGATTACCGATATCGCTTGAAGAAATTGAGATTTATTGATTATCGGTATCGCCCAGAGCATTTTTGAAATTATCGATTATCGGTATCGCTTTAGTTTAGCATTTTTGAAATTATCGATTATCGTTATCGCTTGTGATGTGAATGAATGCTTCTGTTCTGTTCTTCAAATGAACGAAAAATGAAAGGAAATAGGCTATGTTTATTTTTCGTTCATTAGTTAATTGCACCATTTTGAAATTTGTTTTAATTTCTTAATCCAGTGGTTTCCAATTTGTGAACCATGGGCCAGGACGGGACTGTTTTCAGAGGGCTATATACAGAGCTTGACTAGAAAACAACAAAAGCATTCCTTAATCATGTCATGATGTTCATTCACTTTAAAAGTTGTTGAACCACCGGAAAATAGGAATCTGCGGACGTGAAGACCTTCTTTTTTTAAGTCTTCGCCGATTTGTAGCGAAAAAATAGGAAGCTGCGGACGTTTTGGTAACTTAGCTACTTCGGCCTTGCAACAGCAGCGTGCTTATTTTTTGGTGTGGACCGGTGGTAACCCTGACTATAGCTTTCCGCCCCCTGGCTGCACTCTTGTAGGAACACATGTACATAGATGATGGTCTAGTAAGAAAATCGCTTCATAGTTCGAATCATCCAGTTCAAAATAAAAACACACAAAAGGTATAAACACAACGTTGGAAAATGCTCTATTGCTCGTTTAGAATTCACAAAGGACCACGCACTTGGAATATGAGGCAAAGCTCTCTGCTAGTGAAAGATCTATGTAATAATTAAGCAAAAAAAGCCGAACTTCTAAAGTTACTAAATATACTGGAAACATTTGGACAAAGATTAGTTCAAAATTTAAAAAATTTAAGCAGCTATACTGTCAACTTTTAATGTTTTTGGCCAGAGCTGGGCACAGCGCCGTTACTTTTTCGCTAGCGGTAGCGGCAGCGCCGCTGTTTTTTTGGACCACCAGCGACAAGCGGCAGCGCCGCGGTTGTTTTAGCCAAGTAGCGGCAGCGCTTCAGCGCCCCATTTGATGCAAATAGTCTCCCGCTGGCGCTGATTAAACTCCTTCGAAGACAGCAAATAAAAGTTTTGTTTCTCACAATCTTACTTTAAATTTTTTAAACTGAAATTGTGAAAACAAACTTTTTGGTAAAAATTTCAGTCTTTGAAAATTGGCTTCTCAGCGGGAGATATGTGAGGTAGCCTAGGAAGAAAATTCCAGCAGAATGATGGAAGAGAGAGTAGCTTGATAGTTTTCTGTAAAGTTTCAAATTTTCTTTGTTATTTGCTTATATAAGGTGTAATGTAAAGCAGTTTGGGATGAGAATGCCGCGCCCGCGATGTTATTTGATGCTTATCTTTGTTAAAGGCGCTAATTGCAACTCTCTGCTTTCTTGCTTTGATGTCAGGCGATGCTCTAAATTTTTCGTTGGGGACCTTTACATGTGGATTGAGCTTGAGGTGTAGCATGGCAGTACGACAGTACGATAAGCTTTTGTAATGAGAGTCAATCAGGCCAGACGCTGAGTGATTGCTTTCAGTTCTTGCTTTCCGCGATTGTAGCAGGAATTAAACGGAGGTTTAAACCTTTGCTGCACAACTCCGAAAATCAAGTAGCTTCCGCTTTGCATCGTGTATTTTAAATCATTTAAACTTACTTGGCTCCCCTTTCTAGTTCATGCTGGAATGGGCAATAAGGGCATTGAACTGGAGCGAAACAAAAAAAATGGTGCATTTAGTCATAGGCGCACGCAGGGGGGGCACGGTGCCATGCCCCCCCACTTTGGCCCTGTAATAAGGTGCTAAAACTTAGTTTTCAGTACATAATTTCTCAAACTAATGATGGGTGAAGCCTCTTTTCACTTATTTTAGCCAAGCTTCTACTTTTAGACACAAACTGCGAAAATATTTTTGTGTTGTCCCTAGTGACTGCGGAAACCATTTTTTTCAAGAGGTTAGGCCTACATGTAATTTCGAACCCCAAAGTCAGGCTTCAGTTGGGCATGTGATGGAAGAGTTTTTGAATGAAGCTGCATTCAATCGTGAACGACCTTCGCCGGAACTTTTTAAAAACAAAATATTGAGGGACTTGTTCAATGTTCATTCACTCAAATACCGCGATTCTGTCAAGCGCGGCGATTGAACGACTTTTTTTCCGTGGGAAAAGACGTGCTAAAGCCTAAGCGCAGTGGATTAACGGACCAGAATTTCGAATTGCTTGTTTTTTAAAAGGAGCATGCAACCAATCAATGGAGTTTTAATTTTTTAACGCCAGTTGCGATCTACTTTTATTTTTTAACTTGTTTCTATTGTATTTTCAATCTGTGTTTTATTTTCAACATGTTCTGATTATTTCTTTTTCAACTTGTTTTTTGTTATTCACTAAAAACCTGACCATCGGTTTCTATTTACATCCAATCAGGTTTCAAAATTAACTTCTCCCCAAAAAGCCCTATATCTTATTGGATGAAATGGAAGCCGATTGTCGGCTTTTTTGTCACTTGTTTTAATTTTTATTCCTCGCATTGCCGTGCTACTTCCGTCAACAAAGTTGCAATTTCACCAATAAGCCTACAATATTAAAATGCCTTTGTGCTTTTGATTTTTTTTTCTTTAAAATAGCGGCAGCGCCCGCTGTTTTGCACTCACTAGCTGCAGCGGTAGCGGCGCTACTTTCGTAAACAAGCAGCGGTAAGCGGCAGCGCCGCTGCTTTTTTGGTCAAAAAGCGGTAGCGGCAGCGGCGCTACTTTTCAAGTAGCGGTTGCCCAGCTTTGTTTTTGGCTAACATTGTAACTAACCGGAATATGGCCCTTAGTCTCTCATCCAATATCTTGGTGTAAATCGGAAGTCGGAACGTTTACAGCAGTTTACATATTAAGAGATCAATCAGCAGTGAAGCTTGCGTTGTTGTTTGACCTACGTGAACCTTGCACCGAATACCAGGGATGGAGGTCTCGAGACAAGTCTCGGTCTCATACTGGGTGAAAAATTCGGATCTCGGTCTCGAAGCAATTGGATCTCGGTCTGGAAGCAGAAATTGCGTCTCGAGACTTCTTTTATCGGTAGCGCTACTACCGCACTTCAGTTGTTTGCATCATGTCAGCGAAGAAGTCGCGCTTCCATGTTGATCACAGAATCAAAGCCAATCTCACTATTGCGTCATTTTCTATCCGATGCTGATCCGTGAAAATGTTTTGAATAACACGTTCGCCAGAATTACGCGCACTTATTTGATTTCAACTATTCTTCTAATGATTAAATCTTATCAAAATCTGTTTGGTTTCCAAGGTGTTGAGACTTGAAAATAGCGACAAAAAAGTTTAATTCATTTTATAAACTGCAGGCGTAAGAAAATTAACTTGCGTATCTGCCTTGTGCCCTAATTACGCAGCTGTGAAATTGTTTGATAGTGCTTTACTTAATTTAATTAATTGGATTATGTACAATACGTCAGTATGCAGTTTCGTCTCTGACTGCCACTGTAATGAGTCATCACAGCCCCTGACTATTTTCCAGCATTAATTAATTGGATTGTTTACGTCTGTACTAGGGTTGGATTGAATTTGAACCCGCTCATCATTTATTGATAATTTTGAATTTTGGTTTTCCAAAGTAGATGGGTTTGAATTTTAACTTTCTTAAGTCAATGAATTTGATTTTTCATTTCCGAAGTCAGTCTTTTCGTTTCGCAGTTTATAATGTTTAGCTTATGAAAATCGACAGTTCGTCGCTGGATCTGGTTTTATCTAGCTAATTTTTCAGATGCGTTTTGCCTTTTACAAATAGATTTTTAATTGACGCATGTGGCTGCTTGGTTTCAAGAGATAATGACTTCCTAAAACATTCCACAACTTTAAACTTGGTGAATTTACACTTTGCTATCAAAAGCGAGGTGTCAACTGTAGATCAAAGAGGTAAATGCCCTTAAATGGCGTTGTGCAGCTGCAAGCCATGCAACTCATGCAAGTGGCAACTGACAACTTTGTAAAAGAAGTTTAACTCCTTTCATATTGCTCTAATTTCACTCTGCTAAAGAGTCTCTGTACACAGCTTTGTCTGTGACTACCACTCACAGCCACAAACTTTCTCAGCACATATTACAATAATATGTTTTGGCTGTCCTTATTTTACTAACTTAGTTACTAGTAGTCGGTAGTAAATAAGTTTGTTCTATGTTAAGTTTGAATAGTTTATCACAGAATTGCAAGCTAGTCGAGAGAGTTGGTTAAAATTTTGGAAAGAGCATGCAATACTGTATCCCGAACTTTCAATTCTAACGTTTCAGGTTTTGTGTGTGCCGGCCACTTCTGCAGCGGTAAAACGAGTGTTTAGTCAAAGTGGTTAGCTTTTTCGGCCACATCGGGCCAGACTATCATCCGATTTGCTCTCAATGTTAGATTATTTAAAGCGCAACAAAAACTCTGTTTAATTGCAATTTTTGCGTTTAGTGTTCAATGTTCTAAAAAAAAAATTCGATTTCAAAATTTTTTTGTTTTTGATTAGGTCTCGGTCTCGCAACTGTTTCGTCTCGGTCTCGACTAAAAGGTCTCGAAATTTTCGGGTCTCGATCTCGGTCTCGAAAACATAAAAAGGTCTCGATCTCGACCTTGGACAAAGCAGTCTCGATTACATCCCTGCCGAATACATTAGCTCATTCAACTGAATTAAACATAAAACTTCGTAAATATCTCAGTTAGAAAAATAAGAGCCAATGCCACTTGAAACATCTTTATTTGAGTCCTTTCGACTCATTTTCAATCCTAAAGTAAAATATACGCAACGTTAGATAATAGCTACAAGCCAGCACAGCAATCGTCTAATAAGAGAACTCTGGTCCAACATTAGGCTTAATCTTATTAGGCCTTGTTGCACTGTGCTCTATCTTGTCGTCTCGTGATACCTAACGAAGAACTGTGTAAAAAATTGTCTGTAAATATAATTATGGTAGTAGATCGAAACTGGAGTGTCTTCCCGTGCAAGCAGGTGCCGTTTTTGAGATATAACCGTTTGAATATTGAAAAATTTTAGCGGATGAATACTGTTGCGCATAAAGCGCATCACCGCTTTTTCGTCATTAGGTGTTGCCGTGTACAGTTTCTAAATGTTTTTTGCTCAGTGTTCGATAACATTTTTAACTGAAGTAGAAAAAAATATCTAATATATTGATTTTTAAGTTAAATTGTAAGCTGAATTTAATTATTTTTGTATAATTTTTAAATGAAGTGACAGCATCTAACTCATAAAAAATTAACTTACGCAAGTTAAAATTTGGAAACATGTTCTTATCAGCTGTTTCGTCATAGTTACACCAAACAGCTGATCAAGGTAAAACAACGAAATAGTGGAACTGGCAGTCTACAAGTGCTAGTGGCACAAACTTAGGTAGGTTCAGCTGCTGAAGTGTAGAGATAGATAAAATTAAAAAGTTGAAGCGGTATTATTATACCTTTTTAAAAGTCAGTTAGCCTAGCTTATCGAAATGACTTATAGGTTTACTTGCAGAAGCGTCATATAACCTACGTATCTGTATACTCTGTTGCTGGATAGGTTCGTGAGGAAATGATGTTAAAAAGTCAGGCTACAGTTACGTGCTTTTTGTGGTAATCCAGTATCTGGGTGCAATTCCTACGGACAGACTAGTTTTCCATACTGCTCAGATGGGCGAGTGATTAGAGCGTCCGCCTCGGGAGCTGTAGACTTGGGTTTGATTCCAGGTCGGGTCAAACCAATGACTATAAAAATGGTATTCACAGCTTCCCTGCTTGACGCTCAGCATTATACGGACAGTGTGAAGAACAAGCCGGCAAGTTTACTTGTTGTGCCGTTTGGAAATGCAGTCAGCGGCATTCCCCCATCTTGGTGTGGTTGACAGATGGCCGGCAACTCCTCAGCGAGCTCGTATAGCGCATTGATCGCTTTCACGTGATAGTAGGATAAATATGCGACTGAATACAAAAATACTCTACCAATACTATTGGTGCTAATCAGGGCCGAAACTAGGCAATGCGGGGCCTTCCCCAAAATCATCTTTCGTGGCCCCCTAAAATATTTATTCTTGGATGGTGATGCAAAAGAGCGAGCCCCGAAGGGGCGATGCCAAGCTAGGGGGGTCTGGAGACATGCCCCCCCAGAAAATTTTGCGGAATTTGACCTTATTTTGGAGGCTTTTTGTGCGTTTTGAGCCTTCAAAATTCCTCAGTTTTAACAAGGTTTAATAGTCTGTTTAACCAGGTCCCTTCCAAACCCACTAAAATAATGCTGCAAGCAAACCCTACTCTAACATTTCGCTACCTATGCGAAGAAAAAACGTTTTTAAGGCTTATTTTTGCGCCTTTCACTTGAGGATGAGGGGCCCTTGGTATGCTACTAAACGTTTGTTTGCTAGTTTGGCGACTGCTATTTTTTGAAAAATTTGCAGGGGCCCCCTATGGTCAAAAGTATAAATATGGTATGGGGGCCCCACATCGCGTGAGTTAAGACAAAAAATATATTGAATCTTAGAATAGGCCTATTTAAGGCACCTTTATCATACGTTGAGTAAATAGTACTACGTACTGACTATTTACGGGGCCCCTTTTTTGTGCGAGGCCCCCCCGGTTGGGGGGTTCGGGGGGCGCTAGTTTCGGCACTGGTGCTAATACATCTCATTCAGCTTGGCGCGTATCATTTTCATTTATCGGTGAGTAATAATTTAGAGAATCGATGGCCGTTAGCTCAGTTGTCAAGCGCACGCTCTCGGTGCGGGAGGTCTGGGGTTCGATTCCCGGACCGGTCAAATCGGCACAGTGTCGCCAACGGCTCGCCACCGCTGCGACGTTTCTTCGGAGCTGTGTAGCCCAGGCGCTAAGCAGCGGAGATGGGCCCCGCAACTCGTTACACGCTTCGGCGTAATACCGCGAGTAAAATGAAGATTTGATTTTGATTTGATGAAATGCATAATTGTTCACTATGATGACGTCTATGAAAGTGATTCAAAAAAGTTTACTGCAACAAGTTTCAGCACTCTAAAGTAATGTGCTTATAAATGGCTGAGTTTGGATTGTATTGAAAAAGTTATTGCTGCTAAAAATTTACAATTATATGGGATATAAATTCATTAACTGATCTGTCACCGAGCGCCCATAGACATGGTTTTCATCAATAATGCTATTTTCGTTTTACCAATGAAAGAAGTATTGAAAGGCGCGTATGTTCGAATTCTAAAAGAATATTTCCAGAAGATGATTCTCCTGAAAGAATTGAAAGTTTGTCCATACAAGCGTTGCGGTCATCAAGTTCATTCAACATATGTGAAAAAAAAAAAGAAATTAGTGACTTGACAGAGGCGATGATCTCTGCTTTTCCATCCACTTCAGGAAGATGTCTTTCAATATTTTGTAAGCAATTACGACATGTTCTGTGCTACGCAAGCCTCTGCTTTCCCTACTTTTGCCCTGTTGCAGCCATTTAGTGTCTACTTTATTACACTTTATTTGCTGTACCCGTCGATTAGATTGGGAAGGTCATTTAAATACTTTGGAGAAGATAACTCCTTGGCTGCTTGCCTACGATTGTGTGAATTATTCTCGCTACGTTCCTGTCTATTTGCATGAAATGCGTGAATTTGAAAAAGCACACTCATTTGCTCTTGAGCATTTACGTGCTGGTTAATTTCCAATTCAGCAACAAGAGCGATACGGATTTTTCGCAACAGCAGCAGATCAAGTGATTGAGCAGACTGTTAACAGAGACAATAAATTAGTGTTCTTGCGTTAGAAACGGCGTATCATGCACCGAACTCTGCTCTTGCGTTGTTTGTGAAAATGATTCGGAGACCGTAATTGAAGTAGAACTAGTGAATGATGTCAGTAATGACGACGATGATAGTGATGACAACCAATTTGTAGCTAGTTGAAAAATGTTAAAATGTGTTTGTCGTAACTAAAGGTTTTATTTTAATGTAACGAAATTTAATATAACTCATTCACACCAAATTTCTCTTTGTTTTTCAAGTAATAAGACCTGCTTATCAATGTAGCCTATAGGTGTTTTAGCTAGATACAAAATTTAGTCAATGAAAATATATTACGGCGTAAAAATTTATGTTTATATCTTTTTAAAGTAGATTGGCATCAACGAACAGTAACTAATAAAATTAATTTGCTGATCCAATAAAGTTCTTTTTCGTAAAATATATTTCTTTCGAGAATTATGATGCCATTATTTAATTGCACAAAACTGACGCAAAGGGTACCGGTATGTTGTTTTTGGTTACATTAAAAAAATACTTTGAAGTGCTTAATTTATACCAATTGAATTCCTTAGCGTTAACTTGATGCAGTAGTCGAAATACGTGAAGTATTGTAAAGTTATCAGCTGTTAGAGAGTAGGATAATCATCTCGTAACGTAGAAAGTATTTGACAAAACTGGACAAAATTTGAAGGTGTGCCAGTATGTACCGTATGCTTACTTTATCCACGTCAAGTTTCACATTGTTTTTCAATGAAAATAGTGGTTAAAAAATTTATGTACACTCTGTTCAGAGAAAGTTTTTACTTGTGGGTGATATGACGTCATCAACTTATGACGTCAGTGTTTGGCACAAAAGCAAATTATTGACTGAAAATTTCCCAAACTATTTTTAAGTGTTTGCAGCAATTACTCGATACAATTATTTACTATCTCGTATGATTGCGCGTTAAGCTAGCGGTAAATAACTAATTGTTGTACGTTTATAGAAGAAAAAAAAACACTCCATCAAACTAGTCAAAGTTTTGCAGATGTTTTAATATGTATACTTAGATTTTCCAAGCCAAACTTCAGCTTTTTAAACTTACTATGTATGAAGTTATAAGGAACTGTATATGCACCCTGTCTAGCAAAAATATATTTTTTGCAAAATCTTACTTGTGAGTTATGACGTCATCAACTTATGACGTCAGTATTTGAAATAGATGCAAAGTTTTGACTAGAGATGTCTCCAAGCTATTTTAAAGTGTTTGTATTGCTAACACAAGAAGTTGGAAGCAATTACTCAATATGATTATTTATTTTCTGGTCTGGTTGCGGTTTAAGCTAATGGTTAATATGTAATCATTGTAGGTCAATAGCAAAAAAACTACTGAATAAAACTGGTCGAAATTTTGCAGATGTGGTAATATGTATATTTGGATTTTTCACACCAATTTTTAGCTTGTTAAACGTACTACAACCGAACTTACAAGGAACTGTATACACCCCATCCAGAAAAATAATTGTTTTTACAAAATCTTTTACTTGTAGGTTATGACGTCATCAACTTATGACGTCACAGTTTGGCATGGACATAGTCTGTCAACCAAAGATTACTTTGAAAGTGGTCTGATGCATTTACATCAACCACAAAAAAATTTAGAGGCTTTTAAGTGTGTGGAATTTCTGCATCTTTGAAAGAGCTATTTTTGTCTTCATGACGTCATTATGACGTAACGGCACCTGTTGGACACGGAAGACACGAGATTTAAATTCAGCATTTCTTAATCTTTAAATTTACGAAGTTTCATCTAGTTCTTCGGTGGGTATCACGAAATCCATTTTCTAGGCGTTTTTTGTGATAGCGTAACAAGGCCTATATAACAATTTGTTGTGCTGACTCTTAACTATGAGGTGGCGTATATAATTTACAGATTGGCAATGAATTAAGTACACGTGTTGAAACATCTCAAATTAAACTATTGAAAATTGCATTGGCTCTTATTTTTTCTTATTAACCTATTGCTATCGTCCCGTTCCTCTGCAGCTTTGTCAACATGCTTTCTTTCTTGGTATATTTTGTTTAGTTTCATAAGTTACTCTTTAATATCAAAATCTTTGTAACATTAAGTTATTATTTCTTTAGATTGATATGGATAGGTGCTCATGAAATTAGTGAGATGTTGATTAGATTAAAGCAATTAACTTTTCTTCAAATAAAATATAATGATGCATTAATCCAGTACTGTAGCTTACAAACTACTGATGCCTAATCATTGTATCAAACTAGACATTCAGGAGTACTCACCAAGCGTGCCAAAGCATCGGCATAAAAAACAAATAGGAGCATCTTGAGATATCGAATATTCAATCCATTCGAACTCGTTCCAATTTTTTGAAAATCGATATTTTTTGCTACCCTGATTGGATTGAGGAAATTCGATCATTGAAGGCCGAGTTGGACCTAACTGAACTGCACATGTCCTATTATCATTGTGTATTTTCTCGGTTGCTGGATCCCTGTCCCCATTGCTTGCACTTTCAGACATTATACTTCTTTTAATCTTATAACTCTACATACCTTTCTCACCTCCTCAAGAACATTACTGGCTCTTCGTGCTATTCAATCTTATTAAAGATTGCAGATTTGGATTGTTACGCCACAACAGGTGAAACTACTTTCGCAACTTGCCGAATGCTTTCAGGTTGCATCTCTATAACGTAATAAAAGTGAATAACCTCGCTCAAGGTTGGAAACGTTTGCAAACTACTGTAAACTCAATCGATAAAATTGCGAAATCAGATTTTTGCATATTTCGGACATCCAAGTGAATGCAAAAATCAAATTTTGAAAGACGATCAGCGTAAAAAGACTTTACTCAAGCAGAAATTAAATATGGTTGGTGACATCACCCCCCCCCCCCCCCCCCCGCCCCCCCATACCCCCAAATTTTCTCATCGGTGTTAGACGATTCAGAAAATTGACTTTTATGAGGAGTGGAAGGAACTGTTCTCCCCGCAACGCCGCCCCTGACTTTCATTGTGGTGCAGTAATACCCAGAGCCGGATTAAGGAGGGGGCTATAGCCCCGGGGCCCCCCGAGAAAGGAGGCCCCCCGATCAGTGATAAAAAGTTTGTCAATGGCGTCCTCAAAAAAAAGACCCCTTCGATTTCAACTTTAGGCTAATCAAATTAAGTATGAAAAGTTTAGATGGCCATTGAATCACTTCTGTATGTTTTGATGATTTTTTGAGATTTTAGTAATTAATACCAGTAAGTGGCAGCCCTGCAAAAATGTTAATACAGCGTTTCGGCGAAGCATTTGAAGGAGGGTTATTCTTTACACTAGTTCTTCTTCACATAGGGAAAGGTGGGGTTATTTCGGACATAGGGCTAGTTCGGACCAGCCACTTCCGGTTTATTTTTGCAGCATCATGTGACCTGTAGCAGTCACCGCACTCTTCTCTTTCGATCGCCATATTGGTTAGGTAGCAAAATTGAGTAGTTTTTTGTTGCACGTCATGTTCACGATTTTTAACAAAAAAGTAAAATCAGTTGAGACGAAATCGTAAGGTTTTGTGCTAGCATGGGTGCAGTTTAACAATTTCACAGGGAAGGCAATTGCCCCCCTTGTGAAATTGTACATAAAAGTTATATTTTTTGCGTTTTCCTCAAAGCTTACAAGACCAATCAAGTTGCGGAAGAAAGTTTTTCATTTTCTCTGTGTAACAGTGTGTAAACTATGCGAGCGCAGGTTTCCCGCTGTAAAAATGATAAAAATAGTGGTAGTCGCCACAGCTGCGCTGCGGGGAGTTGTCAATGTTGTCTTGTTGTAGATTTATCTAATTACTGCTGCATCTTGAAGTCTTGTTTGTCGTTTTTTGTAATGAACCGCGAAAACTTTCAGCAGGCTTTTATGGGGCGCCGTGTGTAAAGCTACGCAATATGAAATTTTGCATCATTTTTTTGGTTAATTTTGCTTAAATTACATGCAATATCATATATTGTTGCAATTTATCTACATTGCTGCAATATGTGTTAAGTTGTTGCAATTTATCTATATTGCTGCAATTTGTGTTAAATTGTTGCAATTTATCTATATTGCAAAAAAACACTTAAATCGCATTTTAATTGCCATGGTGATACGCTAACAAAAACAGTCAGTGTTGCCCTTTCCCTTTTTCCATGAACTCATGTAGTGTACTGGCCTGAGGCGCTGTTGTACTGACTGTGCAGTGTGCGCTTATTGGTTTGGCTGAAACATTTTGAAATAAAGTGGCTTGGAGTTTGATTGATAAAATACTGTTATGATCGGTAGATACAATTGCGGACATATGCAAAAATATAGACGTATAGATATGGTATCCTTTGGAATACCAGCAGCTAGACTAGAGTAGACTACCGGTATGGGGGTAGCAACTAGTATCAGCTCCCAGGTCCAGTTGGGTTAGGTTAGGATTAGGTTCAGTTAGGGTTAAATTTAGTTAGGGTTCGTTCAGTTACAAAATATCGGTAGACTAGTTTGACATTTTTTACAGTTTACCTACCGTATGTCACTGGCTACTGGTGTATCGGTATGCTGATGTCAGGATGTAGCCTACCTGCTTTCTGCGGACAGATCACAGAAGTTACTGTAATCTGACATGTTTCAGCGATATAGCATAAGCCATTCTGCATTAGCAACGAGATAGTAGTATGTCACTGTTCTTCCTGGCGAGAACGTCTTCCAGGCAAGAACCACTTAACTTATCGTGCGAACTCAAGTGAAGAATCTACGCCAAAATTCTTCAATCCTCTCCAAAAACTTGTATCACACTTGTCTTAAGTTTTACCAATTTTATTGCAGTTGTAGCATTACGTAACTCGGTAATTTATGGGGGGTTCAAAAATGGTTACTGTCACACGTTCATCAAACAACGGTGAAGACGCTGGGCCCTGAACTAAGATACACCAACTTGTTTTTGGATCAGATCGTAAAATAACGTTTTACCCAAGCTCAATCAATACCAACACAAGACAACTTCGTGTGTACACGGAGCAGCAAAACTATCTTTCTGGAATGCCGAAATAATGTGGTCGAGGTCTTTATACTGTCTCATTTCGTCGTCAAAGCAATTATTAACAGGAAAAAGAGTCTGGGGCTTCAAACGTCACACAAAAGGCCAATTAACTGCACTTCAAAAGGAATAGTCCTAACACAATGCGATTTCAGACACCAGTAATTAGGAGCATTTTAAAAATGATTTTGTACTACTGTCATGCACCATACTTCACAAACAAAACAATTCCCAAACAAAGACAGTGTAATTTAGAACAATTTCAAATATATAAAAGATGTCTATCGAAGTATCTCCAGCAGTTTGCTTTAGAAATTAAAAGACTCTAGAATATGTGTGATTAAAGCGCCAACAAAACATAAAGCCATTTATGATTTTACCAGTCACAAAAACATAGGTTGAAGTAGCTAGACTAGGCCTAATGTCGGGTTACTGGTACTGTACTTTAAAACAAAATTTTTCAGATACCGATATTTTGTAACTGAACGAACCCTAACTAAATTTATCCCTAACTGAACCTAATCCTAACCTAACCCAACTGGACCTGGGAGCTGATACCAGTTGTTACCCCCATACCGGTAGTCTACTCTAGTCTAGCTGCTGGTATTCCAAAGGATACCATATCTATACGTCTATATTTTTGCATATGTCCGCAATTGTATCTACCGATCATAACAGTATTTTATCAATCAAACTCCAAGCCACTTTATTTCAAAATGTTTCAGCCAAACCAATAAGCGCACACTGCACAGTCAGTACAACAGCGCCTCAGGCCAGTACACTACATGAGTTCATGGAAAAAGGGAAAGAGCAACACTGACTGTTTTTGTTAGCGTATCACCATGGCAATTAAAATGCGATTTAAGTGTTTTTTTTGCAATATAGATAAATTGCAACAATTTAACACAAATTGCAGCAATATAGATAAATTGCAACAACTTAACACATATTGCAGCAATGTAGATAAATTGCAACAATATATGATATTGCATGTAATTTAAGCAAAATTAACCAAAAAAATGATGCAAAATTTCATATTGCGTAGCTTTACACACGGCGCCCCATAGGCTTTCTTTCATCAGTTAATGTGCTTTCTTTCTGTCTTCAATTTTGTCGTGGCTTTAAATTTTCACGTGATCCGTCCTGTTATTATGTCTTTGATAAAAAGTCATAGTCGGTCTAAAATTGCCTTACTTTTCTTTCAATACAATTCTATAATCATTACCATAACAATTATTACAACAATAGCTGATTCAGTCAGAACACTGTAGTGACAGTAATCCAAGCCAGCACGTTATATTATGACGTCATTACTGATGATGTTATTAAACTGTTGCCCTCTCTTGAACAAGGTTTGCCCCCTTGTTGCCCCCCCCCTGTAAAATGAACCTGGTTACGCCACTGCGCATATATGAAAAACACGCAAACAAAATGAATTTAAAAAAAAATCCATTTACTAGTCTTGCTGAGTGTGGGGTTATTTCGAACATATATACCACACTATTCGAGATAGTTTCGAGAAATATTGTTTTAATTTTATATTTATTCGAGAAATATTGTTTTTAAATTTGAAAATGATTTTAAATCAAATATTTAAATAATTTTAACACGTGAAGATGTTGTTTTCAAATTGCCAGTGCCGCAAATTACTGGGTCTTCTCGACGTCCATTTTTACGCTTTTTAACTCGAATTTCGAACAATAGAACATTTAATTTCAAACTATTGAGATCATGCATTGTCTCTTTCTTTCATTCAGTTAATTTCGTTTAAATTCTTTGTTGTAAACTTTTGAAACTGTGTAGATGTGAATTTAACTGAAACGAGCTGTTTTTTCTATCAGTGGAAATTGATGCGGAGCGCTTTTTCATCGCAATAAATTCTCCTTTTTTTAGCGTCCGAGACTGCCCCACTGCTTGTCCGGATCTACCCCACTGCTTGTCCGGACCTACCCCACTGCTTGTCCGGATCTACCCAACTATTGGGCAAGTTCGGACGTGCTAGACCACCTTACATTTTTGTAAGTAATGGCCTAATGCTTGGAGCTATTGCAATCGCGAACAATTTCATATTAAAGT